>JAEQBH010005152.1:0-147081 GCA_016808115.1 Tetrastigma voinierianum | reverse complement strand
AGAGAATAGGAAACCTTATGTTGTCTACTATGCAAGCAAAACTCTAAATGAAGCACAGAGGAACTATACTACCACAGAGAAAGAGCTGCTGGCAGTGGTATATGCCTTGGATAAATTTCGTGTATACCTGGTGGGGTCGGACATCATAATTTTCACAAATCATTCAGCTTTGAAGTACCTCCTTACCGAGCAAGATGCCAAGGCTAGACTCATTAAATGGGTCCTCCTGCTCTAAGAATTCAACCTGTAGATCAAAGATAAAAAGGGAGTGGAGAATGTTGTAGCGGATCATCTTTCGAGACTAACCATAGCACACAACACCCACAACCCTCCAATTAATGATGAGTTTCCTTCGAGGTCCCCTGCTTCTGGAAGTGGAAAATGCCCATGGTATGCTCACATTGCCACTCGCGACAGTCAACACTGGGGCTGATCGAAGGCATGGGACAAGAGGTTCTTCTTGCAAAGATCGGCCTCTTACTTCATATTGGGAAGAACCATTCTTATTCAAATATCAGTATGTTGATCGAGCACTAGAAGATGTGTGCCCGAGGAAGAAAAAGAAGGAATACTAAATACCGCCATGAGAATGCATGTGGAGGTCATGTTGCTTCGCAGAAGACTGCCATGAAGGTGCTCCAATCTGGGTTCTTTTGGCCTTCTCTTTTTAAGGATGCCCACAACGTATGTCGTGAATGTGACAAATGCCAAAGAATAGGGAAGATCTCTCAAGAATTACGATGACTCTAAATCTAATTTTTAGTAGTTGATTTATTCGAGGTTTGGGGCATCGACTTTATGAGGCCATTTCCTTCTTTCTTGGATATGTATACATATTGGTGGGGTTGACTATGTGTCTATGTGTGGGTAGAAGGCCCATGCAAAGCAAAGAACCACTGTAGGTGATTAAATTTCAAAGAAAACATTTTCTCTAGATTTTGGGTCCCTGCGCCATAATCGTTGACGGAGGCCACACTCTCTACAATAAACCTTTGAGAACCTCCTAGCTAAATATGGTGTAAAGCACAAAGTGGCACCCCTTACCATCCTCACTAGTGTCAAGCTGAGCCTGCCACTGCAGAAATCAAGACCATATTGATGAAAGTGGTGAACTCCAAATGTGAAAGACTCCGGTCTCTCAGACCGGTTGACTCCTTATGGGCATATTGCACAACCTTTCAAGACTATTCTTGGAATGTTCTCCATCGCCTAGTTTATAAGGCATGCCACTTTCCAAGGAAATTAAATAAGGCATGGTGGGCAATTAAAAAGCTAAACCTGGACTTGGGAAGAGCTGGCCTCAAAAGGTTCCTCGACATCAACGAGTTAAGAGCTAATGTAAATGATGCCTACTTGAACTCGAAGATTGTAAAGGAAAGATTGAAGAAATGGCATGACCAGCTGATAGCCCGCAAAAATTTCAAGCAAAGAGACCAAGTGTTGCTTTATGACTCCAAGCTCCACCTATTTCCTGGCAAGCTCAAGTCAAGATGGACCGATCCATTCTTCATCCATCAACTTTATCCTAATGGATCGTAGCCGGACCTCAAATTCCAAGGATACAGGTATTCAGTCACGGGCGTAGGCTCAAGCCTTATGCAAGATACATGCCAGACAAGGAGGAAATACCCTCCGAATTCCTCCATAAGTTCAATGTGCCACTCGAATGGGCTCGGCCTCCACCGAGACTAGAATGCCACCCATTTTTGTTCGAATTTTACGCTGTGTTTCATGCTTTCCTTAGTTGTAGCTTAGTTCAATTTTACGCTTCCACACTTATCTTAATAATTTTGGTGTTTTGTGTCGTTGTGTCACGATCTAGATGGTTCATTTCCTCGCAATTGAAGGCTTGAAGTTTCGCATACGAAAATTTCACAACCACTACGAATTCTTGGAGTGTTGTGAAATTTAGCAACCTACGAAATTTCGCAGTGTTGCGAAATCTGCTGCCCGCGTCTCTTCAGGTTTCGCTAGTTCATCTTCCCTGACTTTTCGACTCCTGCAACGCCAATTTATGTCTCCCAAATTTTCTGAACCATAGTTTTGCGCTCCATTATGACAACAAATACCTTACTCCCTTCAGACGCCCCAAACCCGGGGTCCGCTTACCACCGCCAACCCGTGGAATACTGTGGAATGTCAGTGACCTGACATTTTTCACGAAAATCGGGCAGAGTCTCCTTTGTACGGGGAGCTCTACCCAAATACAAAATCTTCATAAAACTTGTCCCAACATCAATCACCTGATTACAAACGGCCTCTTGGGCCCAAAAACCAATACTAATCACACTATATCCAAAACAGTTATATCTTACAATATTCCAACTATATCCATAATGCAAGAGTTAACATCTACTCTTATACAACACATATATTAAAATGAGAAGGACTAATACATGTAAACATCAACAAAGCCACATTCCTAGCTTTCTTCTAAATCAGCCTTCTAGGACGAGCCGTCCCTCGCACGCTCCCTGCACTGCAAAAGGGGGTCCCACGACGGCGAAGCAAAGTCAAAGAGGAGAATCGCCCTGCTGGCCACTCACCACCTAAGCAAAGTAATGTTCCAAATTAAACATACATTCAAGCAAATGCATGATCCTACTTGAATGTCTACATGACCAACTCAGATCCCGAGTCCTCACCGACTCTCTCACACTCGCCTAAGCCTCGTATGAGAATATTAGTTTTAATAGTGGACAACCCTCCGATGTATATATATACTGCCTGGGCCGTCCGACGATCATATATATTATTGCTTCGCGACTACCCTCCGATGAATAAATATCAACCGGGCAAATCCGACTGGGCCGATATATTATTTAGTTTGACTACCCTCCGATCATTTAATATTTTAGTCTACCCTCCGAACCATTTTTCCTGACTCATCTCATGCACTAACTCCTAAAACTAGGATGTTCATATGCATATGGAATGCATGTATGCCAATCCCATTACGCCTAATCACATGCAAATATATAAACATGAATATACCGATAAAATTAAATCACACAACATGTTATAATTATTTGCCAAACATCAAAATTAGCCTGGTACGGGCTAATAATCACACAGAAAGAATTTAATTTAAATCACCCTAGCCACAAGAGAAAATCCCAAATAAATCTCACCCGGGTCCCATGTTTTGGGATCGGGATCAAACCGCCCTCACGGCCTCAAACTAACCAAACATCGAAAACCCCTAAAAATGGGAATAAAACACAAGTAGGGAGAAAATCCACTTCTGAGTTGTCAAAAACTCGCAAACTCGGGGTCCACGCGTGAGCCCGTCCGCAGAGAACGCTTTTCCTTCTTGTCTGAACCACTAACGCCTGATCGGGCCGGATCTTAAGCACCTTCTCTCTCTAAAACCCTCTCAAATCAGAACTCACTGCATCTCCCATGGGTTTCACGTTTTTGCTTTGTGTTTTAAGGAAGAAGATGAGCACTATTTGCTCTTTTGTCATCTAGCTCATTAACATTCCAAAAAATGACATTTATGTCCCTCTTTTACCAGAATCGATATTCGGCATTACCTCGGTCATCCATTTTCACTATCATTTCTACTCATACCAATTTATGGTACATGAGTACATGCTATATGTGGCTTTCACAAGGCCGAAAACCGGGATTTACGCGACCGAACGATGCCCTCGAAAAACGCTGTAATTCGACCGTCTCAAATTTCATGAAATTTTACGTGCTGACTAGATTTCGCGAGACAATTTCAACGGTGCAATTCATTTCGTCATCCGAGATCTAGAGAATTAATTACGGATTTTTAACCGAAATTACAATTTTGTAATCGAAATTACGATTTTGCCCTTATTCCATAAATTGGAATTTCTCGGGTTTTACATTCTCCCCTCCTTAAAAGGAATTTCGTCCCGAAATTCAGACAATCTCAATCACTACATGCATATACACAATGCACTGCACTACATGTAAACGAGCCATTTAAATGCTTAACGACTAAACCACGTACCTTCATCCCTAAACAAGAAGGAATAAGTGTGGCCCATCGTGTCCTCGCCTCCCACGTTGACCTCCACCTACGCTGCCTCCATAGCACCTTCTCTAGCCTCACGGTTCAAGGTCAGTAAAACCCGAATACATTATCCAATGCACACTGTCCCTCCTCAAAGGTCCTATCCGTGTCAATCTCAATCTGTCCCCAATCCACCACATGAGCTGGATCTGGAGTATATATATATCAGGAGCATGGAGACGTGCAACACCTCGTGGACACCTTACATGCTGGGCGGCAACGCTAACCGGTACGTAACAGTGCCCATCCTCTCGAGTATCTCGAAAGGCCCAATAAACCTCGGCGATAGCTTCCCGCGCTTGGCGAACCTGACCACTCCTCTCTTAGGATTCACCTTCCAGCTGAAACGCGGATCACCAACCTCGAACTCTAAGGGTCGACGTCGCACATCTACATAGCTCTTCTGCAGGCTCTGAGCCGTGAGAAGACGCTATCGTATCAAGCTCACCTTTCTAATCAGATCAGGACCCGTGATGGAGCCCTCTTCCACCTTGGTCCAACATAACGGTAATCTACATGGCCTCCCATACAATGCCTCATAGGGTGCCATTCGTATGCTCGCCTGAGAATTATTGTTGTAGGCGAATTCCTTTAAGGGCAATTAATCCTCTACCCTTATGACCTAGACGTATGCTCGTGAGCGTGTCCTCTAACACACGTATATAATCCGTACAACGTATAACCCTACACAACCCTTACTTGGTGTGTAAACTCTAACCTTCCCAAGGTCACTATCGCTGACAATCCAATGGACCGTCAACCTAGTCCATGTCATGAATGACATCCCTATACCGAGCTCTTGCCAGCTCAACAATACCCAATGCAATTTCCAAAAGGGTATCCAATTCCCGAGTCACCCTCGACTCCTATCACTCAACTCTAAGTCTATGTGATAATTTAACCGTGTGTTTTCATATCGGGCAACATAACGCTTCGGCTTACACTTCGAGCCTGTTACATTTCCTGATTCAACTATGAGTCTTCTTTGGAAGTAGTCCTAAAGACCAACTCAACCCACACTCACCAAGAGTGGAGAATGACCATACTGTGCACCCACACCCGACTCGATGTGATGTTACCGTGCCCGCGAACGTAATAATTCCATACTGCGACCCCCAATCCTGGGGTCCACCATTAGTAGAATCTGAGAGATTTCTCACTATAACTCGAGACCTATCGTCAAATCCCTCACCCTACACCCTAGTAAGAACATCTATACTTGGCTTCTCTTAAAGGCCTTAACCTCTAAGCCCAAATTCCACGTCAGGTTGAAAGTATGACAACTCGGCTTAGGTCTCACTACTGACACAACCCGGAAGGTTGTCAACTTATCCATGTCAAGCCCGACAATCAAGAACCAACGTGTCTACCACCCTAAGGTCCACCACGCTCCGATGCACAACTCGATCCGTCCCCCGACTTCGATCCACACTCCGCCCCTTCCAGCTCAGCCCATGTTGGCCGGAAGTGCTTCAGATAGCACCCCGAAACTGAAACTAGTTCCTCTAACCCTTACTAGGGTGTGGAGGAATGAACTGTATACTCTCCCGTCCTACAGCTAACTGGGACTATGCTGTCCCAAAGTCCCGATCCCCTGGGCTCTGGGAAACTCGCCACTATGCTCAATCCTGGCCCTAGTCCTGAAACTAGTGTGAAGCAGAAGTCTTCTGCCTCTTCCCCGAACTAGGAGAAAGCTGATCCTCCCTCTTGTTACCAACACCCGTATCCTAAGTGTTCCAGGTATCCTCAATTACCCTCTCTATGGTCAGGGCCGTCCCAACCATGGAGTCCATATCCCATAGGTGAAATTCTATAATCCTGCCCCGAATGGACAACTTCAACCCATTTTCAAATCTCACACCCAAATTAATCCCTAAGAAAACCATGATCTCGGCGATTGACATCCAGCCTCTCCCAATCTATCATTGCTAACTCTTATTAGGTCGACGACATCACCCGATATACACAACACATCACCCACTCAGAAGCCAAACTCGCACTTACTAAACTTAGCGCATAAACCGATGGTCTCTTAACAAATAAACAATTTTCAAGTGATACCATGTTCTAATTCGACCGGGAGTAGATCAAAATGTCATCCACGAAGACTACTATTAAACTCGATCTAAATTGTGGTTGGAACACCCTATGCATGAGGTCCATGAATGCTACTGGTGCATTCATCAATCCAAAGGGCATCACCGTAAACTCAAAGTGCCCATAACGCGTCCTAAACGCCGTCTTAGGGATATCTATCTCCCTAACCCTCAGCTGATGGTAACCAATGCGAAGGTCTATCTTGGAGTAGACTCGCACTCCTCTCAACTGATCCAATAAATCATCAACTTTCGTAATGGGGTACCGATTCTCGATCGTGAACCCGTTCAACCGCCCTCGTAGTCAATGCATAGTCGGGGCGGTCTCGCCCTCTTTCTTCAATTAGAACCGAAGCGCCCCATGGTGAAATGCTCGGTCTACTAAACCCCTTGTCCAATAGCTCTTGTAACTGGACCCCGAGAGTTCCCCGTAACTCAACCTGCCATCCTGGGTGCGGAGTCATAGAGACAGGAATACCAAGGGTAACTCAATAACAAGTCTACATCCCTATGTGGAGGTAGTCCAGTAGCTATCCGGTGTTATCTGCAGACTGCAAACCACTGAGGTAGATCAAAACCTGGTCTCCTCGTCCTCTGTGGTACTGCTACCAACCCGCCCAACGGTCCCTGCAAGACTTGGACTCATATCATCTCGGCAAAATGTCATGTTTTGGTCTCCTTGAAATACCACAGGAGTACCGCATGCGTGTAGGCGGTAATCCTCCTACGCTTACAATCGATAATGACCCTGTAAGCTATCAGCCAATCCATCCTCAAGATGACCTCGAACTTTTACATGTCCATAATCCTCAGTCCATCAGGAGTAGAGATCCCAGACTTAACTCACAACCTCGATATATCGACCTATTCTCAATCAACCCCTAGGGAGAATTCACATGCAACGGCTCCTCCAAGGTCTCTAGAGATCCTGCCCATTTCCACCATGAGCTCAGCCTCATTCTCTAGCGCTAGAACGCAGCCTAGTCTAACTGGTCGCGTCGAGGTAATCTCCATAGCCTCTAACACTTTCTCGATCAGCATGAACCTATGGTATACCACCTCATCAGATCTTTCCCGAATGTCTGGGAGGATGATACGCCCTAAACCTCAAGGTTACTAGGATCTTCTATTTAACCTGCTTATACCAACAGGCTATAGCATTCGCTCGTAATACCTACGCTCTCGGCAAAGTCTCGCTTAATCAAACACCGACAGTTTCGACTGCACTCGTGGACTTTCTACGTCCTCGCTCTCTCTACTAGCCATCTACATCGGGTCAAATGGCAATACTATCCATGTAATTTTCATCACTAATTAGCAATGCAGATGCCAATAGACTTGACAACGATGAACTGACCCGTTCATTTCCTAAGTGGTGCTAAATTCCAACCACTTAATTCGTTTATTTCAATAAAATTTTAGGCTCTTGTTCATTTCATTATCCAATTCCCTAAGGTCGTAATCCCTAACCTTAGCATTCACCCTTTTCCTATACGCATTACATCATGCATATAATTTCGTACGCAACTACTGCGCAATCACCATTTCAAATGGTAATCCAATACAAAGATCTCTAAGGCATAACCAATGTTCTCGGTGACACTAATCATACATCGTAACTCCAGTGTATACGCAATCAATTTCGCTTAAAATATTGTTTTCAACGAATTTTATTTTCAAAATTTTATTTTTGAAAATTTTATTTTTGAAAATTTTATCAAATTTCTTTGATTTTTTTTTTTTTAATGAAGCGAAAAATTTTTCTCAAAATTCTCGACTCAGTGAAATCGCATCGAGTCAAAATCTGCCAACCGTGTTCAAAACTCCAGTCGAACCGAGCCAGTTCACCAAAACCCAACCGCCCAACTGACCAATGAAGATAAACCACCAGGCGCATTGTGCACGCCTGTGCCGCCAAGACTGCCGCGCTCCCGCGCGCCCGCGTCGCCCAGCCGCCCAGCTCGCCAAGGCCAACCGCCGCGCTACCAAGCTCGCCGTCGCCGCACGCCTCATAGTTACTACACACTTGTCTGGCTCGCTACAGCCAAGATGCTTTCATACAGGCTGCTGCCATACAGCTTCGCGCTCCCATTGTCATAGCTACTCAACAGCAGGCTCGCGCCTCAAGGCGCCCATCATTTAGCCGATCGATCGCACACAGCCAAGCTCCTCACAACATACAGCTGGGCTTAACTCAGATGCAATACACTCCACTCTCTAAATGGCCAAGATGGTAATACACTTTGCTCACAAATTTCACCGAAGGCCACTTATGTTGTACATACCTCTTAACTAAATCGCTTAATTCCTTGCAATACACCCAGTTGTATTGCAATACAATTTCCCTTTAAACCAGCCTCCTTCCAACCTAAAATCTCTGCAATACAAAAACTGTATTGCAATACAAAAAAATATATATATTTTTTTTTCACAATATAAATTATGCAGTAGCACATTTCCAAATTCCGCACCCATTTTTTCGTTTTCATTACAATTAATATTTTTTTTCCAATTGTTTCATTGTACTGAAAATCATAAAAATCACTAAAATCATTTTTTTAACACTCAAATAAATTTACAAAATTTATTTTCCATTTTTCTTCAATTTTACACCTTGTAAAATCCTTTAAAATTATTTTTTCACCTCATAACCAAATAAATTTATTAAAATTTATTTTCTTTTTCCGCTTTTCATCGAAAATTTTCTCCACTCAAATAAATTTATATAAAATTTATTTTCCTTCATTTTCTTCAATTTTACCACTTGTAAAATCTGTAAAATCATTTTCTTCTCCATTTTTTCTTCAATTCTCATCAAATAAATTTATTAAAAATTAGTTTTATTTTTTTCTTCATTTTCCTTTCCAGTTTTGTACACTGTACAACTCAAAATATTTTCTAAATATTTTCTAATATCAGCTTGCCTCCACGTGCTAATCACTTACACACACACATACTCATCTTAGATACTACATGGCATACACACCATCATTCATGTTATGCATATATTTTTCTACACAACATAATCAATTCATCACACAACATGGTAAGCATACCATTCACACACCATCAAATCACCCAAAAATCACTTTTCTCCAACACATGTGCATGTAGTGTCCTAGTCTTAACCCGTGACTTTTCCTAGGTAATCCCATACCTAAACTCGACATCGAACCACACCTAGTGGTGATGCTCATCCTCAACCATGGCCTAAGCCCAAATTTTCTATCTATAGGTTTCCATATACCTATACTTCACATCATACCACCTTGTGGTGATGGATACCCAAACCCGAGCCCCAGTATTCAGATATTTACGCTCCGATACTGCCGTGGAAGTCAGACGATTTCAAGAGCCGTAATCTAATCCGCACTACACTCGCAACCGTGATATCCTAGGCCCATGCCCAGCACGCTATAGGTAATCGTATACCTTAGCTCTGATACCAAGTTGTGACGCCCCAAACCCGGTCCGACCACCACAACCCGCGGAATACTCGTGAATGTCAAAGACTCGACATTTTTCACGTAAAATCTACAGCCTTTGTACCGGAGCCACCAAATACAAAATCTTCATGTTCGGCCCCAACATCAATCAATTGGATACAAACGGCCTCTTTGGGCCCAAAAACCAATACTAATCACACTATATCCAAAAAAAAAAAAAAAAAAAAAAAATAGCTTATATCTTACAATATTCCAACCATATCCATAATGCAAAGAAGTTAATGATTCACTTATACACCACATATATTAAAATGAGAAGCATTCTAATACATGTAAACATCAACAAAGCCACATTCGTTCTTCTAGCGTCACCCTAGACGAGCCGCCTCCTCGCACGCTCCCATTCAAAAGGGGGTCCCACGACGGGGTGAGCTAAAGCTCAGTAGGAGAATCGCCCTAAGCGGGCTACTCACCACCTAAGTGCAGTGCAATGTTCCAAAATAAACATACATCTGCTGTGCATGATCCTACTTGAATGTCTACACGACCAACTCGTATCCCGAGCCACCGACTCTCTCACACTCGCCTAAGCCTCGTATGAGAATATTAGTTTTAATAGTGGACAACCCTCCGATGTATATATATAATAATTGGGCCGTCTCCGACGATTGATATATATTATTTGTTTGTGGACTACCCTCCGATGAATAAATATCAACTGGCAGCCAAGGTCGATATATTATTTAGTTTGACTACCTCCGATCATTTAACATTTTTAGTCTACCCAACCATTTTTCCTCTAGACTCATCTCACGCACTAACTCCTAAAACTTCTGGTGATGTTCAAGTGCATATGGAAATGCATGTATGCCAATCCCATTACACTTAATCACATGCAAATATATAAACATGAATATACTCGCATAAAAATTAAATCACACAACATGTTATGTAATTATCATTTCAAACATCAAAATTAGCTCACATGGGCTAATAATCACACACGAGCAATTTAATTTAAATCACCCGGCCACAAGAGAAAATCCCAAATAAATTCCCACAATTCGGTCCCATGTTTTGGGACCGATCAAACGGCCCCTCACGGCCTTAAACTAACCGAAACATCGAAAAACCCTTAAAAATGGGAATAAATAAAACATGGGCAGGGAGAAAATCCTACCTTCGGAAAGTTGTCAAACTCGCGAAACTCGGGCCGCCAGAGCTCATCCGCTGTGAACGTTTTCTTGTCTGGTTCGCTAACGGCCTGACGTCGTGATCTGTAGAAGACCTTCTCTCTCTAAACCCTCTCAAATCAGAACTCACTGCATCTCCCATGGGTTTCTAATGTTTTGCTTTGTGTTTTAAGGAAGAAGATGAGCACTATTTGCTCTTTTGTCATCTAGCTCATTAACATTCCAAAAATGACATTTATGTCCCTCTTTTACTAGAATCGATATTCGGCACTACCTCGGTCGTCCATTTTCATCATTTCTCTACTCATACCACTGCTGGCGTACATGAGTACATGCTATATGTGGCTTTCGTCGCATCGAAAATCCTTTTACGACACCAGAACAACGATGCCTCGAAAAACGTGTAAATTCGACCACCGTCTAAAAAATTACGAATTTTACGTAAGCAACTAGATTTCGCGAGACCGATTCCAACGGTGAAACTGCTTGTCATCCGAGATCTAGAGAATTAATTACGGATTTTTAACCGAATTACAATTTCAGAATCGAAATTACGATTTTGCCCTTATTCCGTAAATTGGAATTTCTGCCCTCTTAATTCCTTGAACCCTCTATATAAACCCATTTCATTTTTTAATTCATTTCATTACCTTTTCCCCAGAGGAGATTTCCTGAAGAATAAAACCTCTCCATCCCCTCCCTAATCCAAGCATGGCCAAGACCCGCGATGGGCACAACTCTAGCTACATGCCTCATTGTGCGTACCCTTCCTCCCCCCCCCTCCTCTCTCTAAAGACGCCATGCCCTCCCCTTGCTGATCCTCCCGTCGTCGCTCCCTACCGTCATTCAACACCATCCACTACGGCTATTGCTATTTAGGGTACCCCTGTCCCTGCTGCCCTTGCCCCGCGCAGGTATGTCACACGGGTTAGGCCTACTCCTCCATCTCCTCCACATCCGCGACCATCCAGAAAGGCCCCACCTCCAAAAAGGGCCCGGACCTCTATCCTAGGTGAGTCATCCAATTCGCGGGCCCAGGAGCCTCAATCCCCACATGTTCAAGGACTAGCTACTGACTTTCCTCCTGATCTGTCCCCTGCTTTGCTTATCAGAAGACCTATATTCCATTGTGGCCCCATTACAGGAAATTCGGATTGCAGTGCCAAAGAGTTGCACAATGAGACCTTTAATGACAAATATCCGTTTTTCAGTTCTTCGAGCTCGTAGATTCCATAAAGTACAGGCACGGTGATTCCCTGAGCCTTTTATGACCCCACGCCTGTTTTTCTATCCTCGAGTGGTCATTGAGTTCTTTCACACCATGACATCCAAGCAAGTCCCCCATCCTACTATCATCCACTTCTCTATTGATGGACGTGCAGGGACACTTCGGGCCTCGGACATTACAACTACATTCAATCTCCCAGTTATTCTTGCCAACTCGGCTGAATATAGACAGTGGCCCCTCCCCTCGCCTCGGGAGATGGTTTGCCTACTATCCCTAGGATGCGATAAAGAAGTTCCATCCTATCTGAAGATAGCTTCCTCCCAAGATGCCTCATCAACCACGCATCATGGCCCACCTATTTCGTCAAAGATATAACGCAGGGAGAGGAGCCATTCTGTGAGGCTCTCTTATCGTGACTCCGAGGGCTTTTGGTTTAGCCCAGCTAAGCTCATCATGACTTCCTTGTTCCACTTCGAGGACAAGGTCCACCGCAGGAACTTGACCCGGGTTGAGTCCATACCCCTCCTATTCCCGAGGCTACTATGTCAAGTGTTGGAGCATCTTGGTTTTTCTGCTGAGCCCCGACTAGAGCACCATTGAGATTGTGAGGCCATTTTCACTATTAACAGGTGGTAGATTTTGCCCCATGCTCATAACCTCCCACCCCAAGACCTAACTGAGGATGAGCCAGCATATGACCATCCTGCAGAGGCTCAGTCATCCCCTCTAGTGCCTATTGAGGAACCCTAGATTCAAGCATCCATAGCTCCAACAGTCACTGCCCCACTCCCTACATCGCCTACCTCCTCTGCACCTTCAGTGCCTCCAGCTCCTTCAGAGTCAGCTGGACCCAGTACATCAGCACCACCATTGCAGCATATCTCCATAATCCCTCGGGATTTCCTGGCTATTATGGATGCAGTCCTCACCTTCTTAGCCACGTCAGCATCTTTTGCGACTGCCCATTCTACCCTAGCTGAGAGGATGACACGCGCCTAGGACGCCATTGCTCAGACTGTAGACATTCTTGCACAGAACAAGGCCATCCTCGTACAAATTCAAAGCCACTTAGGCGTGTCTTCGATCTCTCCATCAATGCCTCCCCAGGCCTATTTAAGCTCATCCCCAGCAAAACCAGCAGCACCTACTCATCCAGCACCCACTGTAGCTTCACTTGATCTACTCGCAACAGCAACAGATGCTTCTCCAACTTCATTAGCAGCTCCTTAGCCTGCCCTGGATGAAGACGACATCCCACTAGCTTCACACCACTGAGGAGGTAGCACTTCCTTCACTACCTTTCCAATCCGAGCCCCATTGAGGACAATATGACATTTGGTTAGGGGGAGAGTTAGCGAAGGAAGTGGCTTTTACATTTATGTTTTTACTACTATTTTGAGCAAGTCCATTTTGTGTTGTTTTTTTGCTTGCTATTAGTCTCTTTTTTTGAAGCTGTAGTTTCTTTTTGAAAAGCTGAAAGCATAGTTATATCTCTTTTTATATACATACCGTACAACTTACAATTACAGTTTCAAAATTGCATCCATTTTATTTTGTATTGCCTAGCTTTTAGCAAGAAAAGTTAAACGTTGTCTAATTTTGTTGATGCTAGATTACCCATGCCTTAATTGAGTGGGATAATCAATTAAATTCTTATTGCCTTCAACCTTTTTCTTCCACCTCAAACTAACCACACACTGTGCACATTAGGTTCTGCCATTAGGTCAAAATTGCCTAGCCTCCTAAACCTTGCAAAAGCCTGACCTAGTATCGTTAACCACCTTTAATAGGTAAAGGACCCCCATGAAAAGAAGGCCAATATGTCTTCCAAAATAAAAAGAAGTGAAAAAGAAAAACGAAAAGAAAAAGAAAAAGAAAAAGAAAAGAAAAAGAAAATATACCTGTACGGCTAGCTTTTGAAACCCGAGCATGGTCCGAGGGGTATATGGTGAAAGTTTTTAAAGCCCGGTGCCTTAAGCCAACTGGTTGGGAGTCACAGGCTTTGTCGCTCGATACATGGGTGGATGGGTGGAGTTTATCAAGTTGTAGGTGCTGGAGTCTCAAAATCAATCAAAGTCCGGTGAAACCTCGGTGAGCCTGTGTGGGTCAACGACCTATGACTTCGATGCCCTATGCCTTAATTGGTTAGGAGTATCGATGGATCCCCTGCTACATGGGACCTTGGTGAAATCGATTCTCGGTATTGCACCCCTACAACAAAAAAAGAATTGTGGAATAAGAGTGGGTCCTGATCTATTTAGGTCGGTTAGTGTACTAGGTTGTGGCGGTAACTAGGTTGGGGGGAGAGCGCAGTTTTGCAGTTTATTGTTGAAAACTGATCAAATAAACACTTAGGTTTTGGTGAAAGTTCCAGTTTGATTCTCTAGAGAAGGAAACTCTTTTGATCCTTGATTCTGTATGGCATTCCCTGAGATGGTTTTTTAAAGGTGGTTTTAAGACTTATCGAGGGTCAGGTATTACCATTCACATTCTTTTAAATTCCATTTTTGTGAACATAATTTTGATGTTATTTTTGGTTGCTCTGTCTTTCTTTCATTGCTAAGGGGCTAGCAATGTGTCGGTTGGGGGGAGTGATTAGTTCCCAAATAGTGCTATTTTGAGCCCTGTTTATGGCAGGTTTTGAGCACTTTTTGTGTACTAATGATCTTAACTAACCTAATTGGCACATTAAGGTCCTAGCTATACTACTAATCACATTTTTTTGCTAATTTTGTAGTTTGCAAGCTTAATCCTCACAAAATCTGAGTCAACTCGATCATGAAGAATCCAAATCGAATTCATAGCTACAAGTCAGAAACTAGAAGAAAAGAAAGCAAAAACTAAGAAGAAATGGAGCAGCAGAAGAAAGGAGCAGGGTTGCGAAATTTTCGCAACCTACGAAATTGGTTCACCATACTTGTTGACCTATTTGACTCCTTTTTGACCAATTCTTGTATTTTTCCTTAATTACCCTTCATGTAAAGGTGGGTAGTTTATATATTTTTGTAATTTTTCTGTCCTTGGTAGTATATAAGGCATACAAGTCTTCAGACATACACTTTTTTTTTTTTTGATTGAGATTTGATCACAAATTTTTCAAGGGGGGTTTTCCGCCTTGCATTTTCTCTCCTTTTCTCTCCCATTCTCTCATGTTCTTTCCTGCCAAACACCCTCTGAGGATGACAACTCAAAGGATGGTTGGCTAAACCTCCTTTATCCTTGAAGAGGAGGGCGACTGGGCTACATATATGAGGTAATTGAGGTTTCTCATGTTTTTAACGCATGGATTTATTAACATTTATGTCTCGTTTTCACACTAGGTTCAAACCCGTTTGATGCACCTTGAATGACCGCACTTCTGGCAATCTTTAGGAGTTCAGTGGATGCTTATTGCTGTATCTACTAAGATTCGTTACCGCCATTTATTAGTCATCAGAAGATGGGTCGTGGAGTTAGGTTTTCACCGTCCGAGCAAGTAATGCTCACAAAGGCCACTCAAAAGGAAAATTGTTAGTGGTTTAGGTTTTATAGCTAAACAAGATCCTGCCGAGAAATGACCAGGTCACCTCCCAACGCGAGGAAATGGACCTCGAGAACTCGCCATCCTCGAACCCAAACCCAGTAGCCTGATGCTTCAAGGAGTTCTCTTTCATATTTTAACTTATTTTATTTTCAAGTTTTAACCATCACAACCCACTGTTTTTACCAAAAACCCTGAATCCAAACCAAATTCACCACTTATTACTTAACTACAAATCATTTGTGCAAGAAAACCCATCCCTATGTTCGACCCTAGAGCCACTATACTGTAGTAGCCAACAATAGGAGGAATTAGGTTAAATTTTGTTGATTCCGGACCATCTCCGTGCTGACTAATCATGTATACATGAAACAACCTGAAGGATTATCCTCTAGTCAAGGTGAGCATTTGGTATGCAAGCTTAAGAAATCCATCTACGGATTGAAACAAGCTTCCCATCAATGGTATTTGAAATTTCATGATGTGATATCTTCCTTTAGATTTGAAGAGACTATCATGGACCAATGCATATACTAGAAGGTTAGTGGGAGTAAGATTTGTTTTTAATCCTATATGTAGATGGCATTTTACTTGCAACCAATGATAGGGGTTTTATGCATGAGGTGAAACAATTTTTCTTTAACCATTTTGACATGAAAGATATGGGTGATGCCTCTTAGGTTATAGGCATCAAGATTTTTAGAGACAGACATAATGGTATTTTAGGTCTGTCACAAGAAACCTATATCAATAGAGTTCTGGAGATATTCAAGATGAAAGATTGTTCACCAAATGTTACTCCCATCGTGAAAGGGGATAGGTTTAATTTGAACCTATGTCCCAAGCATGATATTAAGAATGAGCAAATGAAGAACATCCCATATGCTTCAGTTGTTGGCAGTATAATGTATGTTCAAGTCTGCACCAGACCTGACATAGCATTTGCTATTAGCATGTTGGGAAGATATCAGAGTAACCCGGGTATAGACCACTGGAGAGCTGCAAAGAAAGTCTTAAGACACCTTCAAGGAACGAAGGAATACTTGCTTATGTACAAGCGAACGGACAACCTAGAGATAATTAGTTATTTAGATTCAAACTTTGATGGCTGTGTTGATTCACGTAAATCAACATCGGGATACATTTTCATGCTCACGCAAGGAGTCAGATATGGAGAAGTGCGGGCAGACTTTGATAGCTACTTCCAATATGGAGGCTGAGTTCGTCTCTTGTTTCGAGGCTACATCGCTTGGTATATGGATGAAGAGTTTTATTTATGGGCTTAGAATCGTTGATTCTATATCCAAGCCACTAAAAGTATTTTGTGACACCAACACAAATTTCTGGGTTAAAAAATACAAAAGCTTTAAGTCAAGAAAACACATCGACATCAAGTATTTAGCCATAAGAGAGCGTGTTGAGGATAAAACAATGGTCATTGAACACGTTAGCATTGAATTGATGATTTTCGATTGTTTGTCTGTGAAAATATAGACTAAACAACTCAATTTAACACTTATACAAGAGCCTTACAACTTTCCTGCATCTATGTCAAAGTTGAAGAGAGTTGTTTGAAAGTGAATAAAACTAATTTTATGTTTTGGAATTAATAATGGATTTAGTCTATGACACTGCAAGTGCATAGGTCATACAAGTAGTAAAAAAAATGGATGTAAGTCTAGATAGCATTCCTAAAGATATTGACGAATGTTGGAAATCAATTACCCTAACTATTGCAGATGCACACTATTTGAACCTCCTTTTAATGATTTGAAAACTAAAATTTACAAGACAAGATAATCCTATATTACATTCATCTAATTAAAATAAAATTTGAATTAAACTAACAAAATAAACAGGACTGAATCAGTTCTCTTCTAGAAATGGACACTGAGATGAAACTGTTGTGGAACAATCAATTTCTGCATTTTAATCCATTGATTCTTTCTATCTTGATTTTGGATCTGGATTTGTCAAAGAGGCCTAATAATGCAACTTGGATTTCTCCATTATTCACTAATTAGAGGTCCCTTCTTCAAAGCAATGATCTAATTAGTTATTTGTATCTGTAACACTCTTTATAAGATCCGGCATTTTTCTTTTCAATACTTCATACCCATTTCTTAAGACTGCATATCTTGCATCCCAAGTCTGGGTCACTACAAAACTTCTACAAAATGGTTGATGACTCATCCTTTAGATATGATGGATTTTTCTTTTTCCATGATTAGATCTCAACTAACATAGGATCAAGATTTATCCAATAGATTAAGATGAAATCTCTAATTATTTAAATTGATAAATAATTCCCTTCAACTTCAACTATGAGTGAATTGGAAATTTATCGAAATGAACTCTCAGAGCTCCTTAGTTCAACAATGATAGTCTAACATACCCACAAGTTGAATGTTTCAAGCTCGTGAATTTCATCTCGTGGCCACTGCAGGCTTAGAAATCAGAGTAGGAAACAATCCTTGAGATGGTATTCGGTACTACTATTGGGAACAACTCAATTCTCGAACAACATCAATCAAATAAATCAAAACTCCCAATTTCAGGAAATTCCTTATAATTTAAGCAGAAAAGACTGTAACTAACAACAAATCCATTCCAATGGAAGCTGCACTTCTCAACTACATAATTACAATCGACAATGGCGTATTGATCAAGAACATCCACTGCAACTGTAATAAACTGAAAGAAACGAATTCTAGAAATTGTCTAGTCTTCATTGATTCCAGGCCGTAATTGGAAAAGAAAATGAAAAATTAAATCTAGCTTCAACATTCCAAACAGATTACTGGTTCAAATCCAGAAAAGAAAAGAAAAGAAAAGTTTATTCTAAAATATATAGTGAGTCTTCCTCGTCCTCCCAGATAGTGGGTTTCGCAAAACTTAAAGCTACCCCCTTGGCGCGGTAACCTATTTATAACCTTTTGAAATTGAAATAGTCCGATTCCAAAGCTCCAGTGGATTTTCCTAAAATTAATGGTCTATCTCATCTTTAGGGGTCGAATTAAGCTTCGTCGCGACATCATTTGTGCTCTGGATCTGTCAAGTCTATTGTGACCTTAGGAAATTGGTCGCAACCTTCTTTCGCTTGTTTCATAAATTGCTGAGTCATGACCGATGTTTTCTATTGCGACTGTTTTTGGCAATTGCTTTGATTAGTGGTCGTGACATGAATTCTTTGTCGCGACATCATTGACTCTTTTGTCTATTCATGTGTGTCGCAACTTAGAAATTCATGTTGTTTTCATTTACTTAGCAATTTTCCTGAAAATCATCAATTTGCGTCGCAATTCTGATTAAGCGCGTCATGACCATGTTAGTTTACGTTAGTTGATGACTTTGGTTACGGCTAACTTTCTTGTTTCTAGCGCTGATGCTACACTAATAATTTCATATCGCGAATTCGGCCGTTCCCTTTGCTAAAATATATGTCGCGACCTTAATTTCATATGTCGCGACATCAATCTCAAGCCGCCTATGTTGATCTTTGTTGCGACAATGTTTTTCTAGCACCCTTAATAATTTCTATGTCGTGACCTCAGTTCCATGTCGCGACCTGGCTGTCTTGCTTTCTACTACATTCTATGTTGCGACCTCAAAAGCATGTCGTGACACCAATTGTGTTGTCAACCACTGATTCTTGGTCGCAGCTCCCCTTTTCATGTTGCGACTTAAATTGTTTGTCTGTTCATTATCTTATCGCGACATGGGAATTAGGTCTCGACCCAATCGTTTCTTTTCCCTATTGAAATCTATGTTGCAATCTTAAAAGCATGTCGCGACATCATTCCTTCCCATCATGTAGCAACCTCATTTCTTAGTCACAACACTTCAATTCGGCCTTTATTGTCATGACCTAAAAGCACGCCAAGGATGAATGGTTGACCTTAATACCTTTGCTCTTGTTGCGCTTGCCCCGCTCAGCTCATTTTTATGTCGCGTGCATGAAATCCCGGTCATGACCTCTCGATTAGTGTCCCGCCATTTGTCGCAACATTAAATTCCCTGGTAGAGACCTTGCAAGTCCATTCAATAGTCTTTCCTGGTCGCGACATCAATTATCTATTGCGACCAACAATGTCTTCTTTCTGTGTCGCGACCTCAAAACGGTGTCGTGACATGATCTTCCCTTGAAGCTCCTTCTGTTTTGGTCTCAGCAAATTTTTTTCCTGTCGCAACAGTTTTTGTTGGGCTTACTATCACTTCTGGTCATGACCTGAGTTCTCTGTTGTGACTTCAAAACTGTTGTATTACCGAATTACTTGTCGCGACCTCAAGAGTTTGTCGCGACTCAACTACTTCACCTGATATAGCTTTTTGTATACTCTTACTGAATTAAGCCATTCTTATAAAGTCTGCAAAACATAAATTTGGTAAAATTTCCATATTTTTGAATAAAAACAAACAATTATATTGAAAAACATATAAGAAAAATAGATTAAAAATGAATGAGTTTTTTACTCATCACTGATCCTTTAACTAAGGGCAAGCCACCATTAAAATTTTAAGGACCATACAAATCATGGACTACCATGCGTGATTTTATAAGACAATGAATGAAACTCTATTTCAATTATGATATTTCTCATTATATTTTGTGCGCATATTCAGTTATTTGTTTGAGAAATATCATTAAAGTATGGACCAAGAATAAATATAGGGTTTATTCATTAAGATATATGGGTGATTATTATAAAAACATGATATACTGTACATGGTAGATAATACCTTTTAGGAGAACCTATCGCTAAGGATTCATGTATCTCGCTTTAGTTGGACCGCGGGGAGAGTGTGGTGCTGGCTTCTTCAACCGCATTTCGTAACCGCAACCGCCTTCACCGGCGGTCCATATACGACCACCTTCGGTGGCCATCAGCTGATGGCTAAAGATTGTTGCCACCACCATTAAGAGTGTGGTCCATATATAGCCAAACTTTCAATACGTCGACAGCCGTATATGGAAACACAATCGACCTACATCTACACTGTAACTAACTACAGATTGCTACCGCCTCTGTGATGGATAGAGACCTATAAATATCATATGACTATAGTGTTGGTCCCCAAGTTCGTTATCACCGAAAGACACCATCACAGTGGTGAGAAGGAGATCTTGGAAGAGCAACCAATATTTTATTCTTTGATTCGGTTAAAGAATAAGCAATGGCTGGAAGTAAGAATTTCGTTCTATTTATTATGCTGCTTTCGTATGCTCTGTTCGGAATTAAAAGATATAAAAATCTCTGTTTTTCTCCATCAACAACTTCTTATTACTCCAATGAATACACTTTAGCCTTGCAAAGGGAATAAGCTGGTCTTCAACAAACTTCAATCATGCAATAAGTAATGTTTTAAAAATCGAACTGGACATTAAACTAGAAAAGTTACTCGGGTTCTGATGGGGCTCACTAGTCAACCAACGGTTGAGCCATGGTCGAACTGATGACGTACTAAATATATAATTTATATTAAAATTGATTTTAAAATATATAATTAATAATATTTAAGATATTATTTATTTTATTTTATATAAATAAATTAGTATTTTAAAATTTAATAAGAAAAATATGTATAATATCAAATATGAAAACAAATTAAAAATGGAAGAAAACTTATTTATACAAATATGTATTAACGAATATCATATATAATGTTATTTGTTAAATTTTAATTCTGGCGACATGGTGGTGTGGTGGTACAATGCTTACCATGTAAATGCGTGGTTGAGGGTTCAATCCAAGCGTAGGCAGAGATGTTTTTAATTTAATTTTTTTTAACTAAACAAGTCTCATTGAAAGTTGATGGAAATTAAATGACTTTATAAATAATTACTGTGAAGTTGTATTCATAACAAGATAATCACTTTTTGTGTGAGAGCATGTTGCCATCTTTGCTGCTATTACTTATTTGGCTCTTAAATCTAAGGAATTAATAGCAATTTTTTCATAAATTTAAAGCACGATTGAACCGTCCAGTTCTTAACAAATCATTCGGTTGTAACGGTTCACCGACTCGATCGACAATTTGAATGATTCAATCCCAGTTTGATCAGGAAACGATTCCAAGACATGAACCGGACCAAATTGATAGTTGATCCAATCCGATTTTTAAAACATTTGAAATAAGTCTTCAAACATGATATTACATCTAAGAATCTTTCTCTCATTTAGTTCTATGGAAGAAATACCCAAAAATATTAAAGATTTTGAAACCTAAAAAAACCCTTAACCTAAAGGGGCTTTAAGGAAGAGAAAAGGTCACCCTGAACAAGTCCGGTATCTAATATTTCCTCAATTTACATGAAATTCACGAAAATCTTATTCATACTTCCGCAAGAAAGTCATGATTGTTAGAGTGGACCTTATGTCACTTGGAGCAAGTCACACCCTGAATGATGCAAAGTGCTTGAACGCTAGCCTTTAAGTGTTGCTTCCTGCTTTACTCCCTCTATCTTTTTAAAACTTATAAATACTCATTTTTCTCATTTCCTCAAAGGATACTAGAATTTTTATACTCGAAAGAAAGCCTAATTTTTCATATAAAATAAAATAAATAAGTAAAAAAATTGCCAAACGTTATATAGAAGCTCAATGTTTTACTAATATCTCCATTAGCAATTTTTAACTGAACCAAGTCACATAACACACATTAACACCGAACTAAAGTCATCTTAAGGAAATGTATAGTATCATCTTGAAGAGCTTTTCTCCAACCCTATATCTTGAAAGCTAAGCACCAGGTAGCTAACATGTAGAAAAATAGCAATATTATGAAAAAAAAAATAGAATAAAGGAAGGTTTTTTTATTGATGCCTTGCGAAAGCATGAAATAGGAAAAAAAATCCCAAGTGCAGAATCTTATGTCTCATCCTTTGGAGCGGGAGGATCTTCCTTCATCTATTAAATCTCAACTGCTTTGTGAAGTCTTTGTGTTGCCTACTGAGGTATGATAGAGCCTTTTAAAAGCATGACATGATGTAAAAACTCTTGGATTTTATTTATTTTTTAATAAACTTCAACTTTACTTTTACCCATTCTATTTCCATGTATTATCTTGTAACCACTTACACATCTTTTGCATTGTATACACTTCCAGTTAGTAATAGCTAGGAGTTATACAAGAAATCCTTTTAGTGATGTACCCTAAGGTAATAGCTAGTGTAATTATCATCATTTCACATTTCATTCATAAAGAGGAATTTTTATTATATTATGACTTTAATTTGATAATTGATTCTAATGAGAAGGATTCCACTATGTCCTCAAGTTTGTGACTTGATAGTAAAACCATAAAGTTAAAATGGAATATTATTTTAAATTGTCTCTAATTACTCATTATTGGTGGAACAATTATGAATTAAAACTAATATAAAGTCTGACATATGATAATGTTTTACTGATCATAAATATGTGATATTAAGTCAGCTCATGGATACATGTTGGAGAATAATGTATTGGATCGAACCAATGTGAGAATACTACAAGAACTAAATATCACAAGTAGTTTTCATTATAATAATTTTTTTGGTTCTCATATCTAAAGTCACTATAGGTCCTTACATGAGGAATTTTATGTTTTGACATGGTCCAATATCATCTATAATATAGGTAGTGGGCGGAGGGATGCTTGGGTTAGTAACGCACCACTCAAAAAAAAAAAAAATTCTAGTGAAGTATATATTATATATAATATATTATTTGTGCCCACCCAAAACTTAAGATAAAAATATTAGGCCCACATTATTTACCCAAAAGAATTAAAAAATTAAACCCATTTAAAAAAAATTTTGAGTCCACTATTATCTACCCAAACTTATTAAAAAATCAAATATTCGACCTATCATAATCCATAAAACTTTTGGCCTACTTAACTAAAAAAATATCTTACCTTATCTTTCTTTTTTTATTTTTTCTCTCTATCTCACCTACTCCAAGCCCGCTGCTCCCTTCCCAACCACATGAAAAAGAGAAGAAAAACAGAATAAACAGAAGTTTTGTTCAACAACATAGTCAAAAGGAGAAGCTCAGTTATTGAGCTTTTTGTCTTTGCTTGCATTGACATAGGGCCACCACTACCACTGGACAAAACTCAAAGTAAATACTCTCTCTCTTTTTCTCTCTCTCAACACAAAGACACATCAAGAATGCTCAAAGACAATCGTCTACACTGCACAATAACATAAATTAATTTTTTATTTTCAAAATTTTGAATTAATTAGTCTTGATAATTTTTTATTTTTTTTGTGCATTTAATTTTTAACCCTAATTTATATTTTATGCATTTTGCCATTATTTAATTTTTTATGTATTTTTCCCTAATTTATTTTTTTGTGCATTTTGCCCTAATTATTTTGTTGATTTGTTATTGTTCGGATTAGAGATTGGGGATGCCTTGAAGACCTTAAGTTGCGGTTATTGAGTCGACCTATTTTTTGGTAACTCTCAATCCGAACCTATTTTTAATATTTTGAATGATATTGCTTGGATTTATTAAATTATGAAGTGGATATTTTTATGCATTTGTACAGCTTACTTGTATTTGCTTCCTAATGCAATATATTCTTTAGAATGGTAGCGATAAAATCTTTACAAAATAATTTGTTTAATTAATTGTAAAAGTTGATGTATAAGTCTATTTTCTAGAATAATTTTTTGAAACAGTCATGGAGAAGTATTTCAAGAGAAAATCTAAGTCAGAGTTATCACCTCCTCCAAACAAAGGTGGTGATTCTTCAAAGAAAAGTCATGTTGATATTAATTTGTCCGATCTTCCATCAGATCCCGAACTACGACCTAGGATTATGGATTATAATCCTAATGATCGAGACCAAATTCGTAGAGCTTATCTATAATAGGGTCCTTGTCAACCCCGCGACCATAATTTTCCACAAAAATAATTTGGTGTTAAACTACGATGGTTTAACAAAGCTTGGTTTTCTCAATTTGGTAACTGGCTTGAGTATAGTGTAGCGAAAGATGCAGCATTTTGCTTGTGCTGTTATCTTTTTAAATCATATATGGGAGAACAATTGGGTGGCAAAACATTTGTTAGCTCAGGCTTTTCAAATTGGAAGAGAATAGAGAAGTTCCAAATGCATGTCGAGGCGCATTGTCTCATAACCAAGCTTGGAGAAAATGTCAAGATTTATTAAATTCAAAGCAAAGTATTGAAGCTATTTTCTTCAAACAATTAGACCAAGCTCGAAGTGAGTACAGAACCAGGTTGAATGCATCCATTGATTGTATTCAATTTCTTTTTAAGACAAGGGCTTGCATTTCATGGTCACAATGAATTGAGAATTCAAGTAATCAAGGAAACTTCCTTGAACTTCTTAGATTTCTTGCGAATCACAATGAGGATATTAAAGATGTTGTGTTGAAAAATGCTCCTGAGAATCTCAAGTTGACTTCGCCGGGAATTAAAAACACATCAGATTCCGCAACTTCTATCAAACGCGGTAATGCCATTGTGACCGCCTGCGGATGCACTTTTTCTACTCTTATTGATGAATCACGTGACATATCAACAAAGGAGCAAATGGCTGTTGTGTTGCGATTTATGGACAAGAAGGGACATGTTGAACACCTTTTGGGTTTTGAACATGTTACTAATACTGCTCTCTCATTTAAGGCAAATGAAGATTTATTGCTAGACATGGGCTGAAGCCATAAGATTGTGCAAACAAGGTTACGATGGGCTAGTATCAAGTGAGGTGAGTTTGAATGGTCTCAAGACACTTATATTGAAGGAGAATGAGTATGCATATTATGTCCATTGCTTTCATCAATTGCAATTAGCTCTGTGGTCATATGAAGAATCATATTCAAATCGCGACTTTTCAACTTTACGCTTAATATTTGTGGAATGTCAGGAGCCTCATGTAAACGGCGAGATATTCTTAGGGAGAAACAAGTGACTAGAGTTATTGAATTAATCGATACGAGTGAGCTTTCAAGTGGGTGAGGCCTAAATCGAAATCCACCCATGCATGTTGTGATACATGTCAGGGTTCACATTATTATTCTTGATCGTTTTAATTGATATGTTCTCATCTGGTCGATGTTTGATATGATTTCAAAAGATGGTATACATGCAGAACAAAGAGGGGAGGCAAATGTTCTTTTGGATTTGCTACAACCTTTTGAGTTTATATTCAATCTTCATTTGATGAGAAGCATTTTGGGAATCACAAATGAGTTGTCGCAGGCATTATAAAGGAAAGATCAAGATATCGTGAATGCCATGACATTAGTTCAAGTATCCAAGCAACGACTTCAAATGATGAGGGAAAGTGGTTGGAGTTGTTTTCTTAATGATGTCACATCTTTTTGTGAAAAACATTAGATAGTTGTTCCACAGATGGACGATATCTTTAAAGCTCGAGGGAGGTCAAGACGTACTCAAGAAAAGACAAATTTGCATCACTATCAAGTTGAGTTATTTTATACCATCATAGATATAACACTTCAAGAGCTAAATAGTCATTTTACCTAGTTAAACCCTAATTTACTTCTTTGTGTGACATGTTTGAGTCCTTCTGTGATGCCCCAAAACTCGGGGGTCTGTTAACAACCCGTCAACCCGTGGAATATTCGTGGATGTCGGGTAACCCAACACCACTCATGAAAATCGGGCAGAGTCTCCTTTGTACGGGGAGCTCTACCCAAGGTACAAAACCTATCCCAATCACATGGCAACCTGTCCCAATATTTTACAAAGACCACACCGGTCCACATACGGATAAAAATGAGTAAAATGGCCACTTAGACCCATGCATCAATACTCACAAAATCTATCCCAACCAACTATATTACATGGTTCAAGAGTTAATAAATCACTCTTAATTCAAACATATATTAAAAGTTAAAGTTCTAATACATGTTATACAAAAGTATATACCAAAGCCACAATCCGGCTTTCTTCTAAAACGCGGCCCCTCTAGTGAGGACGCCCCTCCCCGTACACTCCCTCGTATTCCAAACAGTGATCCTCGACTGTGGTGAGCAATGCCCGTGAGTGATAATTTTCTCGCATGGGTTACTCCCCACCCAAGCGCACATGTCATGACAAAACAAACACACTCAAGAAATACACGATCCTACTCAACGCTCACGCCCAACCTATGTCTCGAGTCCTCATCACCCTCACACATGCCTAAGCCAAATGCGAGTAAAATCACAATGAAAACAAAGCTGTCTCTCGAAACTAACTACCAAAATCTCTAGAATATATCGACTACCCTCCGAGGCAAATCATTGGATAACCCTCCGAAACAATTCATGGGCCCCTCCGACGTGAATTGTTGGACAATCTCCCAACACAATTCTTCGGAAAATCTTCCGTCGAAATTCCTTTCACAAACATTTTTCCTTTTCTTTCATTTTCGTGTCATGCACTCACTCCTAATATTATAGGGTGCCCCAATGCATATGGAATGCATTATGCCAATCCCAACAACTCATGCTAATATATAAAACATGTATATATTAACATAATTAATTCACACACCATGTTATTAAATTCACAATAACACCAAAATTAGCTCATGGGCTAATTAACAAATACAAGCAATTCATTTTAAATCACTCAACACAAAAATCAATTAAAAATCACGTGAACAAAGGAAACCCCGTTGGCAATCGTTTCCTAGCCACAATTAGAGATTTTCTCCACTCTGTTCAAATGTTTTTAGACCGAAATTACGGCTAAATCAAGCCTCAAAATATCCCTAACCATTCTCATGGCTCTTAGCCAAAAAATAACACAAGTAGGAAAAGACCTCACCTCTTGAGTTGTCTAACTCCACCAACCTGTCCATGCATAGCCCTTTCGCCGTAGTGTAATGTGCCTTTACTTGCCTCGGGCGAACCGACGGTCCGAACGCCGGGAAATCTAGAGAGAAGTCACACACTCTCTCTCTCTAAAATTGAAAACCTAGCTCACTGCCCGTTTTTGTGCTTCAAATTGGAGAAGAAAGCTATTCATCTTTTGTCTTATACTCATTTAACTTTTCAAAAATTCCATCCATGCCCCTTTTAAGTGATTTTTGACACATAGCTTAATCTAAGTCATTCATCTCCACCCTCTCTCTAATCATGCAACATGTGTCACATGGGTATATGTAGTATGTGACTTTGTCACATCACATGTCTCTCACAAGTCGTTTTACAAAGACCGACACCCTAAGTACTGAAAGTGAAAATTCGACTGCCTCGACCCGATAAAATTCGACGTGGTAGCTAGATTTCGCGAGACGATTCCAATGGTGAAGTCCGTTTCATCATCCGAGATCTGGAAAAATTTCGGTTTTGACCTAAATTACCGTTTTACCCTTTTTCAGAAAATTATAATTTTCTTGGGTTTTACACCTTCTAATTCCTTCTTAGCTTTTGACATATAAGAAATTGTCTGCCTACCAATTTTATCCAAAGAATTTTTCTTCACTAGAGCTCATGATACTTTCTAATCAATGGATAGTTATATTATTGATATGCTTGCAAGCATTGAGTTTTCAAATTTGTTGGGGATTGGAGATCTTCCTCATAAAATGGTTGAGACCAAAAAACATGTGGTATATCCATTGGTCCACTTACTAGTGACATTGGCATTGATCTTCCAAATTTTACACGCTATAGTAGAGAGCATTTTCAACTATGAAGATTGTGAAGAATCGATTACGTAATTGAATGGGCGATCAATGGATGACAAATAACTTGATTGTATACATAGAGAAGGACAATTTCAATTGTATTGATAATGACGTTATCATGCAACGCTTCCAAAATTTGAAATCACGTCGTGGTCAATTGTAAAAGACTATAGTTAGTCTCATTTTTTGCAAGTATTGCCTAATTAACCTTATTTTGCAATTAGGTTCTTTTTTTTGTTTTTGTATCCCATGTATATTGGTTTTTGACTCTTTTGTCAATGAAATTTTAAGTATTATATATAATTTAAAAAAATTATTTTGTCTTTAACTTTAATACTTAAGAAGACAAAATTTTAAACTTATACACGCCCCTCCGTATAAATTCCTGGGCTTCGCCCGAGCACAGGAGCAGTAATCATAGTTGTTAAATCGAGATTCGAATCAAGAATCGGAAATGCTTAATTAGTGAATCAAGAATTGAATTGAATCGAATCGTAAGATTCATTTTACATTTTTAATAATAGTTAAAATATATGTAATTTCATATAATTCCTAAATTGTAAACACTTAAATATTTGTTTAAATAATAAGCTTAACATTTAAACAAACCATACCAAGTTACCAACCAAGTTTAAAAATAGTTAAAAGAGATCCAAATACTAGTCTAGTTGTTGAATATACTAAAGCTAATAAAATAATTTCATATAATAATTAACTACTAATAAAATTAAACTAAGTCATTATCTCCAACTTCAAGGTTATCATAATCATCACTCTCTTTCTCCAACCACAACCAAGTTCTCTTGCTTTCCTTCATCTTCTTCCTCACAATTAGAAGCTTCTAAATCATCAACTAACTCATCTTCAACACCCATGTCCTTTTCTTTTCTACCATGCTTCAAGATCCTTGGACTTATATGATAGAAATTAAAATCAACTCAAAATTCATACACTACTTTAATCTTTAAAAAGTTATATAGTTTTTTATATGTACATCGTTTCCTTTTGTTACTTAGTCCTTTTCCTCCATCATCTTCAAAACATTCATTGATATCCATCCATGAATTATCTTGGGGTAAACTAGGATCTTCAATTTCGGTGATCCATTCATAATTGGACTCCATATCACTCAAACAATTAGGATCATATGTCTCACCTCTTTCCTCTCTTTTTGTTTGCCTTAATTCAAGTTGAAGATTGTGTTTTAAGAATACAAGAGCATTTAATCTTTGTTGCTCCAACCTATTTATTTTTTTGGAATAGACATGTTAAAATGTGCTCCAACTTTTTTCACAACCCATAGCACTATAAGGGACTAAAACCTTATAGCAAGACTTTGAAGTTCCTTACATTCTTCTCCAAAACTCTCCCACCATAAAGCTGAAATAATAAGAAAAATCAAATTTTATTCCTTTAAAATATAATATTTAACACTTGCAAAGTAATTAGAATTAAAGACAATCGGGTTGCTTCATTCCTTGTTGCAATGGTCATACTCATACAAAATAATCCTTCTCCTCTTTTAAACTTTTCCATTTGTTGATCGATTTTGATTCTTGCCTTAATGCTTAGAGACATCTTATCAATTGTTTTATATAAACCAACTTTCACTTCAAAATCCGCAGAAAAAAGACTCATTATATTGAAACCTATAAAAAATATATAACAATTAGTTTGCAATAACCTTGATCAATAAGAGCATATAGAAAGTTGATTGATATTTAGAAAACTTACCATGGATTAAGAAAATATCCTACAACATGTTGTGGCATATGGAGTTGCAAATCCCAACTCTAATCAATGATGTTTCAAATGTGCTCATATTTTGTCTTTTGGTTATTGAAATTCTTTGCAATTTGCTCATTTGCTCTATCCATGACTTCATAAACATACCCTCATTATTGGTTTTGCATCACCATCAACAAGTCTTAAACTTTGACAAGTGGGCCAACACACTTCAAACAATATATTACTGATTTCCAAAACTTGTTGTCTAGTAATAATATTTCCTTTACTTTTTTTTCTTCAATCTTAGTGGCACAATTACTCTTAGCCCATTTTCCGATGCAAACATAGCCCAAAGAGGAAGCTTATTCTCCTCAAAACTCTTTAGAGTGAGAAATTACACTGTACATCAACCCTCTTTAACTCTCTTTTCTTGGAGATTTTTCTAAACATGCTAAGTACCCAAGCATGTTTATAAATATAAGCAAAAACTTTTCTAGCTTTTTTTAATAGTATCCTTGAATATTGGCAATTCACCAATATCCTCCAACATATTGTCGATGCATTGAGCTACATAAGGAGACCAAAATAGTTTTTTTTTTTCCATTAACAATACACTAGTTGCTACGTACATAAGCTGAAGCACTATCAGTCACCAATTGCACTACATTTTCTTCTCCAATTTCCTCAACTAATGAATCAAACAATTCAAATAATTTTTGTGCATTTTTTATAACATTTGAGGTGTCTACTGATTGGAGAAAAATAGTTCCATTTGGGCTATTAACTATGAAATTAGTGAGAAATCGCCTTTCTTATCCTCGACCACCCATCGACATCAAAGTACACATCCATTTTCTTTCCATTCCTTTTGTTTTCCTAACATCAATGTTACATTGTTCACTTCCCTTTTCAAGTAAGAAACTCTAGCCTCATGATAGCTTGGGGGTTTCAATCCCATACCATAATCACCAATTTTTTCAACCATAGAAGCAAATAATGGACTTTTAACTAAAACAAAAGGCAATGCATGTCTCTATTTTCTTAACAAACGCATGCAATGTTTGTTGTTTGACACCTTTCCCTTTGTCTATAAATGCATCCATTGTAGCCTTTCTTTTATTTCCTAAAATCTGAACTCCTTTCTCTCCTCCTCCAAACTCTTCGATACTTTCATTTGCTTTTGTAGACTTTTGCGTTTCTAGTTACTCTAAAAGTTTGATGCAAAGATCTCTTACATTTTCTAGACATTGAGTACAAGAGCAACATTATTATGATAACCCGCTAAATGATGTTTCATCCTATTAATCCCTCCCTATCTCTCATGTACACAATAGTTACACTTTAAATTCATTCTATTGTCATTAATTTTAAAGCAATGTTCCCAAATAGGATCACCCACATTAGACGTCTTCTTTTTCGATGGTATCATTTGTAATAGTATGATAACCTAAAAGAATAAAGTAATTTGCAATTTAGGATATGTTATGTTACAATATAAATTAATAAGTAATTAATTATTTACCTAAGTTAAAATGCATGAGATTCTGTCTAATTATACTTTAATTTCAGGACATCCCAAAACCCGAGGGTCTGTTGATTAGCTCAATCCCAAGCACTTCTACCTTAGGTCACAACCGGTACCATTTACTCGTGGACACTGAGTCACTCAACACCACCTCGATACGTCCTTTCACCAGGACCCATTCATTCATATTTAAGTTAAAAATATGAGAATAATACACTTAAATACAATCTATAAGAGTCCGATCATGACTCTCTTACCCTTATTACAAACCCGACTATATTGGAAATAGTCCAAAAGAATTTAATTACAATTCTTTTATACAAAATTACGTGCTAGAATAAGTTGTTCCAAACACTTCTTACAAAAGGATTTATCAGCCAAGGTCGTGCCTCTAATCACGCCTGGCGCCGCCCGCCGATGTGACCCCGCACCAGTGGTCAGTCTCCATAGCGGTGAGCCACGCCCAGTAGAGAATAATTCCTACAGACACTACTCCTTGCCTAAGTGCACATGCAAAGTTCACAACACATTTCACACCACAATTCCAACAAGATTATGCAATCCTAGGGTAGAATTCTACATGTCATGCCATGAAATGAGATGAGACTCACCCATGCACCATGTCCGTCCTGCTTCAATACCGCGCCCACCACACATGTGTTTTCATTTTACAAAATTCCAAATTTAACTCTTTTTCACTTCCGTTTATTTCCTCGGTTCAATCAATTTCATTTTAGCATATAATATTTAATCATATGCTCACATATTCATTTCACTTTTCACAATTTATCAATTAAAAACCCAAATTTGGCTCAATTCATACCCTAATATATAATAAAATTATTATAAAAATCTATGGTATTTTTGGAGCCGCTACAGTTAAGTATTACGAAAGCCATAGTCACGATTAATCGGAAACAAAAGAAAGCAGAATTTTGTAAATGACAATGTATCTTATGTCACACTGTAAATTAAAGAGCAATATAGAAATAATACTACGATGTGATCGCTTTATGTTATGACATAATGAAAATATAAAGTAGACCTAGGTCGCCGGCTGCACCTTCTCTTTATCGCGACATTGATTATTGCAACTTGGAAAACCTCACAGACGTAAAGAATAAGTAGAAAAAAGACCTCTCTCGCAACAAGGCAATCTATGTTGTGACACTGTATGAAGAAGCTCTGTTGTGACAAGGTAATGAATGTCACGACACTGAAAGACAAGATTTCTGGTCCTGACAGAGAAACAAAGTCGTGACAAGTGATGCTGACTTGGTGAACTGACCTGGTTGCAACAAAAGAGTTCAATGTTGCGACATACTTCAAGTTGAAGAGATTTTTTTATGTCTCGAAAGGGATCTTAAGGTCGCGACACAGAGATAAGCTGAAAAATGATAAACAAGGTTGCGATAGACTTTTCCATGTCGCGACAAAGATTCTAACACAAGGAAGAGAGGTTTTGTCATGACATAAAAACCTTGGTCGCGATAGAAAACATCTACAATACCAATAGACTATGTCGCAACATCAAAATGAAGCAGCAAAAAATGCCAATGTGTGATAAAATCTGTCATTAATGAATCACATCTAATGATCATTTTGAAACAAAATTGGATTATGTTTATAAACCAAACCTTTTTTTTTTGGATGTCATATATCTAATGATCGTTTATTTTCAAAATCATGTTTCTTTTGTGGGTAGAGAACAAGGCCTCACCGCATGCTTCGCACACCTTCCAACACTCACGCAAGCCACCGTTGGGATCACACAACCACAACTACTAAGTCTTTCACCCGAGGGGGTATCTATCCCTGCTTGCTATTACCCGACACAAGTTTTCCGTTTCATGCAATTGTGCGGCTCTATTAGACTTCGTCCAAAGGCACTGAGCCCACCCCTTAATCACCTAATGTGGTGATTTATTTCAATCATGCACTCACGCCCATGAAATGCGATGTTTCCTGTGCATATGCAATGTGATGCACCATTGCATGCTATACCATGTCACATATATGATGAATGGTATATGGACAACTCTACTCATGCATATCACCAATGCATCATGAACAATTATATCAATAAGCATATAATGTCCATACAATACTTCATTCATGTCAATATATCATGCACACATATATCAACATCAACATACAACGTGTCATTCCATATTACGCAACAACACCCTCACAATCAAGCCATAATAGACCACAGAATAGTTTCGAACTCAGTTAAAAACACTAGTCCCTTAACAATCCTAAAAACTGGACACAAACCAAGTTAAAATGTTCTAAGTTGTAGCATCCAGAACGGACCATAACTTAAGTCAGACAGTCCACCGGTGGTTCAAAGCTCCAAGATCAAGTTTATGAGATGTAGCTATAGTTTCCATGTAGAACACTAGTCCAAATTCCCTCCTTTTCCCAACCAGAAATCAATCCCAAAATCTGGATAGTGTATGGGGTCAAAACAAGGCAACCAAGATACCCCGAAAATGGACCCAGAACCTGCCCTGTGAGGTCCACTCAAGGATTCAAAAGCCTAACATCAATTCTCAAATACAAATCTACAATTTCCATGAAGGGTACTGAACCACTTCCCCATTTTTCCCAACCCGAAAAATCGCCTCGTAACTGGACAGCATGTGGAGTCATTTCTCACATCACATGTCAAATGGTTAAATAGAACACTTGGTGCAAACAAATCAAATTTTCAATAAATATGTGAGCACCAAATGCCATCCACCAGTATATGGTCAAAATTTCTAGACTCAAAGAGTTTTGCACAGAGTCCAGAGTCAAAGAATCGTAGTTCGACGAGAAAATATGGTTGTTTAAAGTTAGAGGCTTAGCAAGTGCAGTGGGCTACCAATTACGCCTCAAACCCACACAATTTCATACCCTGTGCTGCAAGTGAAGCCCAAATGCACGCAATAAATAAGGGCTTCCACGTAATAGCGTGCCTGAGAACATTAGCTATTGTACACCAAATTTTGACCCAAAACAACTCCTTAAACATGTCCTAACCCCGTCCCAAGTAAAACCACAAAACCAACACCAAAACAGTCCAAATTAAAGCCACAAAACATGCCATAACATGGCACAAAAACCGTCTCAAACTCAGCTTCAAAACAATCCTAATTTAGCCCAAATGTAGGAATAAAATCAAAATAGGAAGAATCCCTACCTCGTTGAGCGTAGGAAACATCATTAGGAAGCTTCAAAACACCTCATAACCCGAAAACTTTGATTTCCCCCAAATCTCCTCTTTGAATCTTTCAAGAAAATCTCTCCTCGTGCCGTCACGTGTATTCTGGCCGAGGCGATGAACTTTCTAATTCTTGGCCCAATCCACTCGACTCCACGAAATCCTATGAATCGCCGAAGAAAACCTTCATCTCTCTCTCCCTTTCTCTCTGTATGCTCAAAAAATCAGGAAATGAGAGATATTTTTTCCAAATGAGATATTTTCCCCTTTTTTATGCTTTGGATACGTGGCTCACGTCGCGCCACGTGGTCCACTTGTTTGGGTCCGTTTTCACCCTGAAACAATCAATTTCATCCCGATTCAAGTTCAAATTATCTTCTATGAACTTTTTTTAAATTATTTTACAACTTCCAAGATTTTCTTCAAAAATCTCGTTTTTTGGGGTCTATTGGACACCCGTCATCCCGAAAAACGTGAAAATTCTGACTATCTCGGAATTCGACTAAATTCGTCTGAGTAACTAGATTTTACAAAATGAATCCAACGGTGAGGTCCGTTTTTTCATCCAAGATCTAGAAAATTTCAGTACCGTAGTGGCAATTTAATGTTTTGCCATTTTTCAGAAAAAATCAAATTTACTTAGGTTTTACATAATTATATTTTTCTATATGCTACTAATGTTGTAACAGTTGTGGTGGTGTATTAAAGTTAATATATATTTTTCTAAAATTGATATGAGTAAACTCGGGGCGAAAATTGGAATTCCTAATATTGTAACAAAGGTGGTGGACTAGCAAAATAACATTTAAAATTGTTAGTCATGGTGGTCCACCACTCCACTAACTAAAAGAGTATATTAAGTTATTTAGTGATGACCACCACCCAATATGTATAAACAAAGCCTCAAAGTCCGTAAAAGCCAATCGATGAATCAGAATAAAGGAAAAAAGATTCGATGCATGGTATTTATCGAATGGTTCAATGTATGGTTTTGAAGAAGAAGATGGAAGCTTATTAAAAAAGCATACCTAAAGCCGAAAATTTGATTAGAAAAGCAACAACCAATAGGTTTTTTTTTTCTCCTTTTTGATTCTTCTTCTTCTTCCTTGTAAACTTCTAGTCTTCTTCTCCCTTTTTCGCTTCTTCTCGTAACACGAAAGGTTGGAGTTGTTTTCTTCCATGTTAATCAATTCCTATAACTAGGTAAGTTTTTTATTTTTTATTTTTTGAGGTATTTCAGTCTTTTATTTTGGTGACTTTTTAATTTTCTGGTATGTTGAGAATCGGTATTAAATCGATTCACGATTTTGTCTTCGATTTGAGCATATTTTCAATTCTTTGAAAGAGTCGAATCATTCACCTCCCGAATCACAAATCGATTCATGAATCGTGCAATTTTGATAATGGTGGATGTAATAGAGAATGTAGTTAGATATAGAATAAATCATGTGAAGGGACATGAATGAAAGAGAAGGAATTTGTCCTTCTGATTTTGAAAGGGATATATATCTTTAGGTCCCTCAATAGGTGAGATTGGAAAATACAAGGTTGTGCTCAAATGAATTAATATGGATTTTTAATTTCATTTTTATGATCAATCTACTTTGAGGTCGAAATAAGGATTGAACTTATAAAGGCCACTAAATTCAAAACTTTTTATGTTCAACTAATATATCATGCATCAAAAAAGGACCATAGAATAAACCATATATCAAGTTATGACAGACTACAAACATTCACATAATACAGATGTTCATAATATCTTGCTTGATGTCACTTATGATTTGTGAGTCCAAAATAGATTTTTGGCCCATTTCCAACATTTTGTGAACCTATAGAGTCACACAGTTACAATGCACTGGAAAACCAAGCTTCAAGCTTTAAGTTTAATAGCATTTAAAAGCTCAAACATCTTCTTGGGATTTGACAAAGAGGTGATTAGGTTTTGTGGAGACAAACTCATCTTCTAATACACACACATCCTGCAGGATTTCCTAGCAATCTGTTCATGTGGATAGCTTGCAAAGAGTGCAAGTGAATCTACTACAGCTTTCAATCTAACGAGAACGAAAGCAAAGGCTTTTTTGCAAATAGGGTAACTTTTATTCCGTAACGAATTAATTGAAATTCACCGATGTTTAGGCAGGTTTGGCAAATGAAAAATCTTATTTTTCGCTACATTTCATTCCGTTTGTAGCCTCATAACCCAACAAATCCAAGTTATGAGTTCCTTACAAGTAAATTATTCATTGTTTATTTGTGGGTCTAAGTAATTGATTAGAGTTGTAACATAGTACATTCTAATTGGATGCCTGATTTGTCTTGTTTATTAGGATGGGTTTCTCATAACATGTTCACTAGCATGTGGTGGTTACATATTGGGTATGACTTAATGATGAGTCACAACTTACATATTAAATAGTCATAACTTCACTAAGAGAAGGGAGAAATCATATAGGTTTATGAATTGTGTTTTGTTGAAAAAAGGAAAGTTCAAGGATAAGGAAAGTGATAGCTAGCTATCCCTCTTTAGTAGAGGAATATGATCATCTATGGGACCAAAACACAATTCATAAACCCAAATCACTTCACTTGATAGTTAATGCCAAATCAAAAGTCTTTTTTAGAAAAAACTACCATAGTATAGTGGATTGAGATTATTCATTGAGATAAATATTTTTAGAAATTGAGGTTCAAATGGAGAGAATGAAAAGTGCACTAATTAAGTAAAATTCATGTGAAAATTCATATTGAAGAAGAATAAGAAAACAAATCTAATATTAACTATGCGATTCTCAACAAAAAGCAAAATTAATAATTCAAATAGAAAATTTTCAAAATCTGAATTCATTAAAGATCAAATTATATGGGAAATAGGTCTTATCATCCATCTTCATCAAGTTAGATTGAAAACTTGCATTCTCATCTAAAGCAATTAGATTTAAACACAAGCTCCACTTAAATTCAAGTCCATTTAGGAAATCCAATTCAATTGATCAAACTACAAGCATTAAAACTCTATTCATCTCAAATTGACTTCCAATAACTCATGCATTCTTATTGTTGATGTCATCAAAACTGTCATTAAGAATTTAATGAATCTATTTAGATTGCAAAATAATAGTAATATAAGAAATTTAGGACGAAAATCTCCAAATTCATCAATTAATCAACCAAATTAATTAGATGAAATTACCTTTTCATCTAATTTTTTAAAGTCTAATTCATCATGATTGTCTGATATTCTTCTTTAAAATGGGGAATTAGCAGCCATGTTCATTATTCTAGCCTCACAATGCATGTTTGAAAAATAAGAAAGTGAGAAAATTATATATATAACTTATTAAAGGCAAAAGAAGAAGAAAGAAAACAAGGCTTACAAGTTTCAAATTAGAGATATAGATCTCTATTTATAGAGTCCTAGCTATGTTTGCAACACTACAATATCTTATTTGTATTTGAAATTATATAAAAATATTCAAACCATGATTTGGCACCTTTGAAAGTCAATGTGATTTGTATTGATTTGGCCAATACAAAATTTGTAACCTAGGATCACTTAAGTAGATAGTCTACACCTGATCAAAAATGGTTTTAGCAAAGACTATTGTAGTATAGTGGTCTTAAGGTTGTCCTATGGGATGGATGTTCTTATAAAATTCAAATTAGAATGGAAGGTTAAAAAAGGTGGTGGTGATATCTAATTAAAGAATCAAAATTAGAAAGAAAAAAAAATTAAATAGAGAGAACAAGTATTAATGTTGAACAAATGATCCATAAACAAAAGTAAAAAGAAAATTAATAAAAATATGGAGAACTTTGGACCTTGAATTCACTACAAACTAAGTTCTACGAAAATTAGGACTTTAAATCTTTCTTCATCACATTAGAGTGAGAATTTGCATTCTCTTCAACAACGGTCTTAGATTTATTCATAGATTTATATCCAAAAATTAGTGGTACTGTTCTTTTGATTAGAGTCATAACCCCATCGGAGGAAGAGAAAATGGGAGTGCCTCCTACTACTATAAACTGAGGTCGCTACCCCTTAGACCAAGCAAGAGGTATAAAAAATAAATTTCTCATTAAGTGAGAGGTTGTAACTTATCATCATTATAATATATTTTTCTAGTCTTTCGCTATAAAGGTTTCCCTTGTTATTTTAAGGGTTTTACCAAGCAAATTTCTTTGCTCATTCTTTTATTTACTACTTTTAAATAATTACTTACTTAATTTATTACATTTTAAAATTAATTTGTTATTGATTTTATTTAATTTAATGTGCTTTTGAATTTATTATTGCTCTCATTTAATTTGTTGCCCTTTTATCTAATAATATTTTTTATTTAATTCTTTTTAAACATGTTTTCACTAAGTAGTTGCTTTAAAAAAAAATTGTTATTTTCACTTGATGTTATTTGATTTCATTTATCATTTTTTATCTTATTCATAATCTTATCAAAGCTATTAGTAATTTTTTTCACAATGCCAACATTCAAATAAACTCTCTTATTTATAAAATTTTATAATTTTAAATTTTCAAATTTCTAATTCAAAATCGTAATTTTCGATTTTTCTCATTCAAATTAAGAATTCAAAGTCTCGATCCAATTCGACCTCAGTTTTTTATTTTTCCTATTTGCATTTCAAATTTCAAAAGTTCCAATTGGATTTCCTAATTTATGAAAATTACAATTCAAATTTCTAATTTCTAGAATTTCAATTCAAATCTTCATTTTCTTACAATTTCAACACATTTTCCCATTTCTTAAAATTCTATTTCGAAATTCTCCATTTATTTATAATTTCACTTCAAATTCCTAATATCTTTTTCCAATTCAAATTTTCAATTCCCAAATTTCATTTAAATTCCCATTTTCTTAAAACTCCGATTCACCTTCCCATTTTCTTATAATTCTAATTCAAATTTCCACTTTCTTAAAATTTTAATTCAAATTCCCAATTTTCAAATTTAAATTAAAAATCATAATTTCAAATTTTAGATTCAATTCAATTTTATAAACGTCAAATAGTTTAGTTAATTCTACAATTTCAATAAATTAGAATATGAGATTAACACAAAAACAAATAAATGGGCTTTTGTGAGGGCCCGACATTGATGAGATGACATAATTTCTTATAATTATTTAAACATAGTGCATCTTGGATGCTGATTGATTGTAAATTTTTTTTTGTGATACATTGAATCCATTTATATTTATTATCTCATAATAACGTTATGTAATTATTGATTGTTGCTGAGTTCCTAACCCTCATCATTCACTAGACAATTTTTTTTATTGATTCTTCGTGTTTGTTATCCATTGATTGATTATTCAAATGTCATGCCTACTTTAACTTGATAACAAAGATCTAAATCTTAAGGACATAGAGAGGTGTTAAGGTTCTTCATCGTGTCTTCCCATTAGCCAAACCCCAAACCAAGGCTTCATTTTTCCCACATTTTTTTTTTCTTATTAGTAGTCATATTTAGGATTTTATTTTCTATTTTAAAATAGAAAAAAAAATTGGAACTCCAAACTATTTTTTAATCCAAAAAACAAGTCTCTCCATCATGTGGAAATGTATCATCTAAAATACAAGGTCCACAAAAACAACTAGATCTACTGTATCTAATAAATTGGTGCTTATTTGAGTACAAATGAGTAAATACTTATATTTGATTAGTTTCATCGTATAAAATGAAAATGAAATACTCAGGCCACTACTAAGAAAGAGATTATTTTGGTTTTAAATTGTCAAATTAAATAGATATAAATCTTAAATTTCACAAGGCCACATTTGCTTGTCAGGGGTTTTGTCTTGAGGCATATATTTTGGTCCTGGTCTAGCTCAATCACACTCCTCAGTCTCAAGCCATGAATCATGCAAATATTGGCCAAATACCTAAAAGCATTAAGACCAAAATATAAATACTCAACACGTTTTGTGAAAAATACATCACCCCAATATAAATTTAGTAGAATATACATTCATGTCTTTGGCCACATCTAAACCCCAAGAAAACTAATAAACATCTTCAAAGAAAATAATAAACTATCAAAAGAAGGAAAACAAATGATGGTGGAAGAGAAAATAAACATGAGTGAAATCCCTTTCTTCCAGCTGGCACCCACACTGCAATTACAACCAAATTCTGCCAGATTTTGACACCCGCTTACCAAGGACTACTTTCATAATCTAAGGCAAATGGAGACCAAAAACTTGTTTACTGAATTTTCTATAGACCAATTTGTTGTTAAGATTGTTTAATCATTGTTACTAACCAGATTTCTGACACTGCTACCAAAGATTGATTAGTCCCCAGCAATAATGACAAAAACTTGTTAGACTAGTAATACTATTTTTCTGTTGTTTGCTTATTATAATGTACTGGAAATTTAATTTGGTCTAAAACACTACAAGTGCATAGGTCATACAAGTAATAAAGTGGATTATAAGTCCAAATATCATTCCCACAGGGATTAATGAGAAAATTTAAAGATCAAGTACCCCATACTACTCAAGATCATCACTATTTGAACTTTTAACTTGAAGGTTGGATTAACTAGCCTAAATGAATGAAAGCCTTTTTGTATATTTTTATTTAATGAAAAAGACAATTCAAGCTAAATGGATTGGAGGTTTCACTAAGTTGAAATAACAATAGGATGGGATCAGTGTTATGATCATCAAACTGCTTGAGGTTCAAAACCAATTTAGTCATGAACTTGAATTCTAGATTTGTCTAAGAGCAGAGTAGTATAGCCTTGCAATACCTCTTAACACTATACATTTCACTCTTTTGAACACCATATTCCTAAACCAGGTTAATGGGTCTAAATAACTACTTTTAGGATATGATCCTCTTTCTAAAATCTGGTTGTTTTTCCTAAACCAGTACTTCACAACCATTTCTCATGACTGAAGTCTGCTTGCCCCCATAGATAGGATAACACAAGCCTTCTTCAATTTACTTGACATCTCAATCTGTTGTTTGGTCATAATAATCACTCTCATATTATAAGAGCGCAAACAATCTCTCAAACTGAGATGAACTCTCTAAATATTACAATGATTACTCATTAGATGGTCCTTATGCCTCGGGAACACATTTATGTTGTCACCTAAAAAGGATCCTTTAAGTCAGAGGTTAGAACATCATCCATGATTCATCATAGTGATATTTAGAGTGCATTAGTTCTAAAGGTATCAACCTAATATACCCCTAAGTTATTGTCCCTTGCTCTCAAGTAGTCCATCTCTATGTCACTTAGAGGGATCCTGGAAATCAGAGCAAAGATACAACTCTTTTTTGGTATAATCTGCTTATACTTAGAACAGTTCTTTTAAAGAACAATGTCAATTAAATCAATCCAATACTCAAACCCACAACATTCATCTAAATACTACAAAATGATAATCAAAACACCAATCCCTTCCCAAATGGAGTTTAGCCTTTCATAACTGGATCATAATAGGCAATGACTAGTTGATCAAACAAATTCATTGAAAATGTAATCAAAACTTAACAAAATGAATTCCATAAATAACTCAAGATTCCACTCAAGTTCAGACATGAATGAAGCTCGATTTACAATGATCCAGCTCGATATTTCAGCTTAGATCCACTACTCTAATCTAAAAGATGAAAAACCAAAATAAATAAATAAACTAAAAATATGTACAAAAGCTTCAACTACTCCTCTCTTTTTGAAATTCTGAAGTTGATTCTCCACAAAAAGTTACTTGCACTCTACCCTAGGAGCTTCTATTTATAGGCCCCAATGATTGGGCCTTGAAAACTAGACGGATAATGCAGACCTTGAAAAGCCCAAAAATCTACCCTAGTTGCGCCTGATGTCATGGCTCTTCTTTGGTTGTCGCGACTCTGCAATTGGTGTCGCGACTCTAACTTTTGGCTGTTTGTACAATGTCGCAACTTTGAGAATCGATGTCGCGACTTTGATATGTTGTCGTTGTTGGAGTCGCCACTCTAGACTTGATGTCTTCAATGTTGCAGCCTTGTTCTAATGTCGCGACTCTGGAATTGGTGTTGTGACTCTGCATTTGGTGTCGCGACTCTGCATTTTGATGTCTCTGAATTCTAATGTCGTGACTCCGAATGTCTTTGTTGATGTCGCTTTTGGAGTCGCGACTCTAGAGTTGATGTCACAACTCTACTTTTGGTGTTGCGACTCTGTATTTGATGTCGAATCATTCCTTAGATAATGTTGTGACTCTCTAATGTCGCTAATTCGAATTGGTGTCGCTGACTCATCCTTCTCGCTTCTTCTTCCTTCAAATTCATGTCGTGACTTTTTTTGTCCAATATCTCGACTCGAGCATTATAAGCATGACATTTTTCAGCTAAAGTCACGACTCTGATATGATGTCGCGACATTCTTTAGCCGATGTCACGACTCTGAACTTTTGATCACTTTTGCTGCTTTTCTTGCTGATTTTGCTGCTTTTGCAATAAATCCCTGCAAAACACCAATATAGGTGAAGATTCCATAATTTTACATTAAATTGAACTTTTAAGTCTCAAATATACTTAAAAATAGATGAGCGAGTACTCATCAAAGTCCCCAACTTAGAGTAAGCTGTTTGTTCTCAAGCAAAGAAAGGTTTCATCATTGTCCTCAAACAATTAAAATTTATTTTTAAGGACATTTTTTTAATTATCTTTTTAGTCATATCAGCAATCTGGCTTTAGTAAAATGTCAGTTGTGATATTAATTCCAACTAAGCTTTAATTTATGAATCCTAAATATTTTCAATTTAGATTACTTAATACATCAGATAATTCATAGCTTGTAAACAATTACAGTTCCCGGCTCTAATGTCAAGTGTGTCAAGTCTTCCTTTATGAATAATTAGAGTAATAGTAGCTTTATGAGATTTATATTAAATGAATAGTAGTCTCTTTACAGTGACTAAGGTCTCATAGGCTTGTTAGTCATATTATTCTCCACTAATGTAGGCATAATAATAACATAACCCTCAAGATCAAATAGATCTTTTAGACTTGTATTGTATGGCTTGGGCATTAGGTAGTTAACTGGTCATTTTAAGCTAAAGTTCACCCAAAGTGCATATACTATTCATCATTTAGCCTTCAACTGCTCATCCTCTTTTTTATACTCAGAACAACCTTTAAAAGCATACCCAGATTTGGTTAGGTACATCTTTTTGCATATTTTCCACTATGGATTTTCTTTTCTTTTTTTCACTGTTTGTTTCAAATTCAGTTTCTCTAGTTCAGAAGCTCTTTTCTTTTTAGTTTGTTCAATGTTTAAAATGATGCAATGTTTTGCCTTCTTAAGCTTTCTACCTCCCTTTAGCAAGCTTTGGGTTAGTAACTCCAATAACAGTTGGCATTAGGGTACTAGGTTTAGAACACCCTTAAGAACTAAATGGTTCATGGTAGTGCTTATAAGGCCAAACTCATTCATCCTTCAAGTCGGCATATTTTTCAAATTTTCTCAGCTTTCTATCGTGAAATTTCTTTACTTCTTTTCTCAATTGATTTTCTTTCCACATCACTAATTCTTTTCCTTCTCAATTTCCAAAATATGCTCCCCCAAACTTGTCTTCTTGATTTCTTTTTCTGCACTCATCTTGTAGTTTAGGCAAACTCAGGTTCTTTACTGTAGAGTTAGAATTTAAAGAATGGCTAAGGTTCTTTCATGTGGCTTTGATGATAAAATTACATTAAGCTAAATGTCATTTAGGTGTGCTATGCATTTAAGCATATCATTGTATATATGAAAGGCTCAAACTTTCCAAGGATGGCCTAAATCATTTCTTGTTGGTTGTGATGCCTAGGATTTCTCCTTAAATAATAATATAACAAGTTCTAGGACCTTTTGAGGCTAACTTATGGTAAATCCAATAAGGTGTTCCTAACCTAAGCATAATCAATTTTTCAAGGTACTTATGACCAATGTGCCTGCTATCAGTCATTAGAACTATACTGTTCAAGAAAACTAGAATTATCAGCCTGGTTATCATTATCATCAATTTCAGTCTTTTAGAATCTAAAATTTCAGCCTATTTGTTATTGACATCACAACTTTCTATTCTTTTCAACTTATTCAGCCCAATTTCATCCACAGATTTTCTTTTTTAGTTCATAAATAGATTACTATGCTATTTTACAACTCACAAGCTCATTTTGATTAAGCAATTCATTTCAATTCTACAATCATCATAGCACTAGAAACTCACTTTAGCATTCAACAAACCAAAACCAGCAAACTCACAGCCTTATTCTTTTCATCTAACTCAAGAAACTCTAATAGTATCTAAGACAACTAAATGCCCACTTATTTGTTACAGCAATCAACAAGTTTAGAATTGAGTATGCTTCACACATTACATAATATAAAATGCACAGGAAATAAGAAAATAAGAGAATAAACACAAATGTACATAGATTTCAAAAACTGAATTTTATTTATACTTTCAATTACAAGGAACTGAATTACAAGGAGGGAGAGAGATACAAAGTTTATTTCTTTTTCTTTGGATGGGATTTAGAGGATTTGAGGTTAATTGGTTCAAATTTGTAACCAGCTTGAGATGGAGCAAAGTCAAACTAAGGCTGATTAAGTCGTTTTATCTCTAGAAGTTGGCTCAGACTCCCATTCCAATATAAGTGCATTACTCCTTATTAGCTCATTCTACCTCCCTCCAATGGAGTTAAGTGTATTCTCAAACTCTCCCTGAGAATTGTACATGTTCCTCAGGTTGGAGTTGTAGAGGTCCAGGCTTTTAGTCCACAACTTCTCCCTATAGTTCAGGGAGGCTTCCATCTCCTCATCTCTTCTTTGAATTGTGACCCTGATCTCTTTCTAATGCTCCTTGTACAGGTACCCAAAGGCTTCAGCCTTCTGCGGTAGCTTTTGATCCATCTTTGTAACACCCAAAAAATACCCTAGAATTTTTATAATAATTTTATTATATATTCCGGGTATAAACTGAGCCAAACTTGGGTATTTCCGGGAAATTGTTAAATGAATATTGATTATATGATTGATTGATAATTACGAAGTGATTGAACCCGGAAATAACCCAAGTGTAAAAAGGGGCAAATGAAAATTAAATGAGGACCTATAATATTCAAGAATCTATGTGTTTAAGTGCAAATAGAAGTGATATATGTATTCTAAGGTAAATTGAGGCAACTTAAATCCAAAAATGGGTTTTGAGCCAAACATGGCCTTATAATGAACAAGGGACTTAAGACCACATTTGTCTCGAAAGGCACATTGTGCCAAAACGCTTCGAGAGAGGAGAGGAGAAAGCTAGGTTTTGGGAAGAAGTGAGACGGTGCAAAACCAAAATTTTATCTGCTCAAGATATCGCGTAAGAAGGAGAAAGCTAGGGCAAAGAGTTCCAAGTGATTTAAGGTAAGAACCTAAACCCTAGAATTTCTTTAATGATGTTTCAAGAATGATATTATTCTAGATGATATTAGGATGTTATTAGGAGTGATTCCCATGTTTTGTTTTGGGTTTTTGAGGATTTTTGGAGAAAAATCACCAAAGAGCAAGAGAGAAAATCTAGTAAAAGGGCTCCCACACCACAACAGATGAACCCACGCCACAGCCCTACGTAACGTGATGCCTCATCATGGGAGGCCATAGCTCAAAAGGGCACCCTCCTCAGAGTGCCATAGCGTAGCTTTGCTACGTAAGAAAATTTTTTTGATTTTGTTTCCGAGCACCACGTATTCATACACCGATAGTTTAAGGACCCTAATAAATTACTAATGGGGGTTCAAATAAGAATGAAACTAAGTTAAAAATGTACCCTACCTCGCTGCCTCAACGATATTCGTTAAGTGTGAGTAGTGTGCTAGTTTACTAAATGTGATGTGTGTGATTTGCTAGGGGCCGGTGAGGATCACCTAACCTAGGACCGAGATTGACGGCAAGGCAAAAAGAAAGAGATAGATTGGTTTGTTCTATCTTCTCCTATTCTCGTTTCAAGATTTGAAATGTTTGTTCTAAATGTATAAGAAAAGCATATTGATTTTTTTTAATTAATTTGAGGCAATTGATTATGAAATGTTTGCATATGAGAATTACATGAGTTTTGAAAATGAACTGTTTATACAAATGTACATAGTGTACTGTATTTTTCTATAAAGGATTTGAACTCCCTTAATAGAATGTTAACTGTTTAATTTGCATTAAGGATATATTAGTATACCAATAAGGGTCAAATTAGCAGTACTGCGAACAAACGTATTGATGTGTCACTCCAATCAACAGCCCAACGGAACAGTATAGGTAGTGTTCACAAATTGATTTTTAATAACCAATCAACAGCCCAGCGGGACCGAAATGTGTTATAAAACAAATGTTTTTATACCGGCCTACAGCCCAACGAGACCATGTTGGTAATTCCGAGCATCCTATATAACAAAAACATAGGTTAAATTGCATGGCAAAACTGAATTGATTTGAGATTGTCGACATATTGGAATCGAAAAGCATGATTGAAAATTGAAATGAAAAGAACATTGTGAAATGCATAATTGGTTATAAATGATTTATTGCATATGAAAGTGTATATTTGGAATTATCAATGAACCATAAATGATTGTATATGAAATAAGTATATGTATTGCATTGACATTGATCATCCAAAAAGATTTGAAAGTTTGTTTAGTAAACTACAGATTCGACTCAAATCGAAACGTAATAATGGAATCAGATGTAACAACTAAGCATGAAAATGCTTAGTGTATTGTTTTATCAATGCGCAGGTACTGAGTGAATAAGAACTAAAAGCAAGATCGAGGAGCGTCGAGTCATAGAGAAAGAATTGTAGAGTATATATGCTCCGACATATGCATTCACTCCATTTTTTTTTTAACATTGATATTTTATAAAAACAATTTGAACTCTGAACATCTATTTTGTAAATCATTTTGAAAAGGCTTGATATGTCTTTATAGTAATTGTAATTTTATAATAATGTTATGCTTCACTTTAAAAACGTCAAAGATATTTAAAAGGGCTTTTATGCCAACTGAAATGTAATGCTTCTGTGTGTTTTTGATAAATGATTTTGATAAAGTGATATAGTGGTAACCGAGCATCCTGGACTGCCCGACCTCGCCCAATCGGGCCTGACCGAAAAGGGGTGTTATAATCTCCTTCTCCCTCACCTCAAGTATCTTCAATAAGTCTTGATCCCTTTTTAGCTTCTCATTAACAAAAGCCTTCTCTCTCTCCTTAAGTTCAACCCTCAAAATTCTGTCTCTATTAGCTAGCTCTTCTCTCCATTCTTCATCTCTCTGTTAGAGGGCTGCTACTAGGCTGTTTTCTCTCTTCTTTATTTAATCCTCCAAGTGGTTTATCTCTCCACCTCAGCTCCTCTCTAATCTACTGATCCCTTTCCTTGATCTCCTCCTTCATTTCTTTCATCAGGGCTAGCAGCTCAAAGTTGCTACTTTCTTCAATTGTAGCTCTCTTTTTTCCTTTACCCTTTTGCCTTAATGTAGGCAACTGCTTTGCACTTGAGCTCTCTTCATTTTCTCTTTCCACTTTCCTCAACTCTAATTTAAGTTGGTGCCCCATGTTCAAAAGAGTGTGGGAGAAAGACTGCTACCAATTTGCTTCAAATCCACCCTTTTCACTACTATCTCCCTCACCAGAAGCAACTGTAGGGGCTGGGTCTCTATTTTCTACTTCAGTTTCTACCCTCTTCCCCTTTCTCTTCTTGGTGGACTTCACTCTCCTCTCTCCTTCCTCACTCTCCACTGGAGCTTTGAGGACTCCAGCAAAAGTGAGAGGTGAGGTCTTAGGGCACCTCTCCTTTTCTTATTCATTAAATTTTACACCCTCCTTGATACACAAAAGTGTGATCAAGGAAGGGTAGGGGATATTTCCAGTGAAATTCCCCTTTGCATAATCCAAAATGGATTCTTCAACAATCCTCCCCAAATTGACCTCATAACCCTTATAAGCAGTCCTGTAATTCCACAATGCATCATCTAGTTTTACTGACCAGTCTTTTCTACTTGTGTTCACTATTTTCTCCAATATGTTCTTGATCTCCCTATTGGATATCTCTGCTTACCCATTTGACTGAGGGTGATAAGCCAATCTCATAGCATGTCTAACTCCATATCTGCTCAAGAGTTTTGCAAACAGTTTGTTTGCAAAATGGCTTCCCTCATCACTAATGATTGTCCTTGGGGCTCCATATCTACTCAAGACGTTTCTTTGAATAAACCCCACAACTATGTTTGCATCATTTTTGGGACAAGCTATGGCTTCAACCCATTTGGATACATAATCCACAACAAGGAGAATGTAAAGATTTCCAAATGAGGGTAGGAAAGGTCCCATGAAGCATATGGCCCACACATCAAAGATCAACATAACAAGAATCCCTTACAAAGGCATCTTATTTTTTTTGTTTATATTGCCCATTCTCTGACATCTGTCACAATTTTTCACCCATTCAAAATAGTCTCTAAATAGAATTGGCCAGTAGAATCCTAATTGAAGAATTTTCTAAGTATTCCTGTCTCCTACAAAGTGTCCCCCATACTGTGTTGCATGATATTTATCCAAGATTTCAGCTTGTTCATTCTCAAGTACACATCTCTTAATAATCTGATATGCTCTTCTTCTAAACAGCAATGGATCATCCCATATATAGAATCTGGCATCTGTTCTCAACTTTCTCTTTTGCTAATAGGTTAGTTCTGATGGCATGATTCTACAAGCTAAGTAGTTCATTATATCAACATACCATGGCACTTGCACTGTCATATGAAATAGCTGCTCATCAGGGAACTTTTCTTCAATTTAAGTCTCTCTTCCTTATTCAATGGACTTCTCAATTTTGGATAAGGGATCAACTATCACATTATCACTTCCATTTTTGTCCCTGATCTCAATGTCAAATTCTTGCAACAATAACACCCATCTTATCAATCTTGGTTTGGCATCCTTCTTTGCCATCAGGTATTTGATTGTTGCATGATCTGTGTGTATGATGACATGAGATCCTAATATGTATGGCTTAAACTTCTCACAAGCAAAGACCATTGCCATCATTTCCTTCTCTGTGGTTGAATAGTTCTCTTGAGCCTCCTTGAAGGTCTTGTTGGCATAATAAATAGCTCTGAAGATCTTGTCTCTTCTTTGTCCCAAAACAACTCCCATTGCATAGTCACTGGCATCACACATAATTTCAAATTCTTTGTTCCAGTTTAGTGTGGCCATGATGGGAGCTATGACCAATTTATCTTTGATCTTCTCAAATGAAGACCTGTATGCTTCATCAAATTCAAACTTTGCATCCTTTTCTAGTAGTCTGCATAGTGGTCTTACAATTTTTAAGAAATCGTGGATGAACCTTCTATAAAACCCTACATGCCTAAGAAAACTCCTAATACCTTTCACGGTAGTTGGTGGCATCAGAGTTTTCATCAAATAAATTTTAGCCTGGTCTACTTCCAAGCCTGCTACAAAAATTTTATGTCCCAAAACTATGCCTTTAACACCATAAAATGGCAATATTCCCAGTTTAAGGCCAAGTTCTTTTCTAAAGTACAATAGCCAGATTCTCCAGACATTTTTTAAAATTGGATCCATACACAGAGAAATCATCCATAAAGATTTCCAAAACTTCCTCCACCAAATCTAAGAAGATGGACATCATGCACATTTGAAAAGTAGCGAGAGCATTAAATAGTTTAAATGACATCCTTTTGAAAGCATAGGTGCCATAAGGACATATGAATGTATTTTTTCCTTGATCCTGAAGAGCTATGGCTATTTGGTTGTAGCCAGAATAGCCATCCAAAAAACAATAATAATGATGTCCTGCTAGCCTATCCAACATCTGATCAATGAATGGCAAAGGATAGTGATCTTTCCTGGTAGCAGTGTTCAGCTTTTTATAATCAATGTAGATTCTCCATCTAGTCACAGTTCTTATAGGAATATGCTCATTCTTTTCATTTCTGATAACTGTGAAACCTCCTTTCTTTGGAACTACATGTATTGGACTCACCTAAGGGTTGTCTGATATAACATATATAAATCTTGCATTTAGCCATTTGAGAACCTCCTTCTTCACCACTTCTTTCATCATTGGGTGCTCAATAGAAGTCATAGCATTTTCTTCCATGAGGATTTTATGCATACAAATTGATGGGTTGATCCCCTTTAGATCTTCTACTGACCATGCAATAGCTTCCTGGTATTTTCTGGGAATCTCCAAAACCTTCTGCTCTTTTTCTACAATCAAATTTGCTGCTATTATCACAGGTTTAAACCTTTCTTTTCCTAGAAACACATACTTCAGATGTTGTGGAAACTCTTTTAGTACAAGTCCCTCATAGCTCTTGTCTTCTTCCTGAACTTTTTCTTCTCTATTTAAATTATTTGTACTTATTTCATTTAAGCTCAAAATAGTTTCTATAATCAGCTCTTCCTTCTTAAATTCATCATTATAGAATGAAGAAAAGATGTAGTCATCAAATGAGTTCTCTTTCATTAAATCATCATGTTGCTCTTTACAACCAGGAGTTACACTGTTAATTCTCATACATTTAGCTTGTTCAACATCATGTTGTTTCAGACTTTTGCTAAGGTTGAAGTAGACTTCTTCTGTGCCAACTCTAAGGGTAAGCTCCCCCTTCTTCACATCAATCAAGGCTGCTCCTATAGCTAAGAATGGTCTGCCCAGCTGAAGTGGAATTTGTTTGTCTTCCTTTATATCAATCATAACAAAGCAACTGGGAAAATGAACTTTCCTACCTTGACCAACACATCTTCCATAATGCCTTCAAGTTGAGCCATTGATCTGTCTACCATCTATAGGTACATTGTAATGGGAGTTAACTCCCCTAAGCTCAATCTTCTAACCACTAACAAAGGCATCAAGTTAATGATTGCACCAGAATCACATAGAGCTTTACCAAACTCATAGTTCCCAATGGTGCATGGTATTGTGAAGCCCTTGATCCTACATTTCTCGAGGTAGACTCTTTTGAATTATAGCATTACACTATGCAAAAGCTCACCCCCCTCCTTGATCCAACTTCCTCTTCTTGTTGATGATGTCCTTCATAAATTTTGCATAGTATGCCATTTGAGCTAATGCCTCAGCAAAAGGGATGTTGATTTCCAGCTTCTTGAACATCGTCAAGAATTTTTCATATTGAATGTCCCTGTTTCAGTCTATGAGGAAATGGGATATGAGGTTGATAAGCTCTCAGCTCCTTCTGCACTTTCTCCTCTTCAACTACTTCACCTTGCTCTTTTAGATGTTAAGTCTCATCTAATAGCCCAGTTATGCTTTTCTTTTTCTCACTGCTTATTGAATTATGATCTCGCTTTCGCTCAAATTCTTCACTATGTCTGTTCAACTTCATCTATAAGCAAATTTTTACCACCTGTGCTGTAATAGCCATGCAATCCTTGATTTTTCAGGTCACTAGAAAAAATCCTGACTACCCCGCATAACAAAGGCGCCTACCTACTTGAGTTTTTAGATTCTTCAGGGAGGCATTTGTATTGGACTGAAACACGGTTGTGTTTTCCTGAAATGCTGTCAGCTCAGCAAACTTCTGCTTATCCCGGTTCAAGATTCTCTTGTTCTCAAACATAAAATTCAACATTTGATCTTCAAAGGACTGGGATCTCCTTTGTTCTGATTGTCTACTCTCTGAACACCTTGCTATTTTCCTTGGAAACCAGGTGGAGCATAGTTCTGCTGGAAATTATGAGCTGGTCTTGGACCCTGCTACATTCCACCTCCATAATAAAAGTTCTCATGGTTCCTCAAGGCAGGTGCAAGTGGGTTCGAAGGTTGTTGTTTAGCTTGAAATTATAGCTCTTGTTCCCATTAACAAACTAAGCTTCCTAAACATGATAGGGACCTTCATGAGAAAGTCCCTTATCAGCAACACATTGCTTCTTAGCACCTTCCACAGTTCCCACTTCATTATACGAATGACCTCTTCTTTCTTGGTTATTCATCCTGTTCATGATTGTATCTAACTTAGCTTCAATGGCTGATATTTTGTTCAGCTCAATTACTCCACCTTCTTACCCGCTAATACCTTTGGGTTTCATGAGCCTCGTAGTTGCTCTTGCTAGTTCCTCTATCAACCGAGTAGCTTCTCAAGACTTTTCCTTCGAATGCACCTCTGTGAGGTCGCATCCTACAGCTCCTCGGGGCGTAGTTCATGTATTGGTAGAAGATACCCCATATGAGTCATCTGCTCAATACCATACATTGGACATCTCCTCAACAGTTGCTTGTATCTCTCCCAGGCATTGTATAAGGATTCATCCTCCTTCTGTTTGAAAGCAATGATTTCTCATCTCCTGTCAGAAGTGAGAGCATGAGGGAAAAATCTGCTCAAGTATGCCTCTATCAACTCCTCCCAATTGTTGACTGACCCATAAGGTAAGGACTCAAACCAACTATCTACTATGTCCCTCAAAGAAAATGGAAACAGTTGTAGTTTGATCACATCTTGATTGACTCAAATCAGCTTCACTGTGTTGGCCATTCTCAAGAATCTGCCCAAGTGCTCATTTGGATCCTCACTTGGATGCCCAGTGAACTGGTTTTGTTGCACCATAGTAATGAGGGCAGGCTTCAATTCAAAGTTGTTGGCCTTTATAGCTAGTTGCCTTACTGCAGAGTATTCATCCCTGATAATTGGTCTCCATAAGTCTTCCATTATCCTCTGTCTCTGCTAAGGTCTATCAGTTGCAACAACTGGTATATTTTGATTAGCTTCTCCTTAATCTACCATGACTGATGCTTATGTTGCTGCTTTTTCTTTCTTCAGATTTCTTATTGTCTTTTCTAGTTCAGTGTCTAGTGGCAATAAATTAGCTCCTGTTCTTCTATGCATGTAAGAATCACCTGAAATTATGGCACACTAAAATCGAAGTGAGTTCATTAGATAGATATCGATATAACTGAGCAGACAAACAAAGTGACAATAATGAATCCACTACCCACTAAAATATTGTAAATAATATGTATGTAACAAATATATTATTAATGGTTGATTTAATCATTAATCATGAATACAAAAATCTGTCATTTCAATTTTACGCTCGCTATCCCAATATCGCTGTACCGTTTAACACCCAAAACATTACCAATTTAGATTATTAATTGCACGAGATTTGATTATATCAACTTACGATTGATCGAGCAAACTACTCGCAGACGTTGAACACATTAACCATTTCACTATCACTAGATCGATTCAACACCACAGTCGCCAAAACTTGTTAGACTAGTAATACTGTTTTTCTATTGTTTTCTTATTGCAATGTACTGTAAATTTAATTCGGTCTAAAAACACTACAAGTACATAGATCATACAAGTAATAAAGTGGATTATAAGTCCAGATATCATTCCCACAGGGATTGATGAGAAAATTTAAAGATCAAGTACCCCTACTACTCAAGATCATCACTATTTGAACTTCTAACTTGAAGGTTGGATTAACTAGCCTAAATGAATGAAAGCCTTTTTGTATATTTTTCTTTACTAAAAAAGACAATTTAAGCTAAATGGATTAGGGGTTTCACTGAGTTGAAATAATACTGGGAATGGGATCAGTGTTATCATCATCAAACTGCTTGAGGTTTAAAAACAATTTAGTCATGAACTTGAATTCTGGATTTGTCCAAGAGAAAATTAGTATAGCTTTGGAATACCTCCTGACACTATACATTTCACTCTTTAGAACATCATATTCCTAAACCAGGTCAATGGGTCTATATAGCTACTTTTAGGAAATGATCCTCTTTCTAAGATTCCTAAACTAGTACTTCACAACCATTTCTCAGGACTAAAGTCTGCTTGCCCCCATAGACAGGATAACACAAGCCTCCTTCAATTTACTTGACATCTCAATTTGCAGTTTGGACAAAATAATCACTCCCATATTACAAGAGCACAAAAATTCTCTCAAATTGAGATAAACTCTCTAAATATTAAAATGATTACACATCAGATGGTCCTTATGCCTCAAGAACACATTTATGTTGTCACCCAGAAAGGATCCTTTAAGTCAAAGGTTAGAACATCATCCACAGATTCATCATAGTGATATTTAGAGTGCATATTCTAAAGGTATCAGCCCAATATACCCCTGTCATTGCTCTCTACTCTTAGGTAGTCCATCTTTGTGTCACTCGGAGGGATCCTAGAAATCAGAGCAAAGATACAACTCTTTTTAGGTATAATCTACTGATACTTAGAATAATTCTTTTAAAGAACAATGTCAATTAAATCAATCCAATACTCAAACCCACAACATTCATCTAAATACTACAAAATGATAATCAAAACATCACCTTCCCAAAGGGAGCTTAGCCTTTTATAATTGGATCACAATAGACAATGACTAGTTGATCAAACAAATTCATTTAAAATGTAATCAAAACTGAATAAAATGAATTCCATAAATAACTCCAAATTCCACTCAAGTTCATACATAAATGAAGCTCAATTTACAACGATCCAGCTCGATATTTCAACTCATATCCACTACTCTAATCTAAAAGATGAAAAACCAAAATATATATATATATATATATATATATATATATATATATATATATATATATATATATATATATATATATATATATATATATATATATATAGAAAAGCTTATGCTACTCCTCTCTTTTTGAACTTCTGAAGTTGATTCTCCCCAAAAAGTTACTTGCACTCTACCCTAGGAGCTTCTATTTATAGGCCCTAATGATTGGGCTTTGAAAACGCCCTAGTTGCGCCTGATGTCATGACTCTTCTTTGGTTGTCGTGACTTTGCATTTGGTGTCGCGACTTTGAACTTTGGTCTCGTGACAATGCCGCGACTGGTGAATCGATGTCATGACTTTCATATGTTGCCTGTTGACTCACGACTCGATTTGATGTCCTCAATGTTGCAACTCTGTTCCTCGATGTCGCCACTCTACATTTGGTGTCATGACTCGCATTTCACCACTTCAATGTGGTGTCACAACTTTGAATGTCTTTGCTGATGTCGCTTCTTGAGTCGCAACTCTAGAGTTGATGTCGCAACTCTACTTTCGCGTCACGACTGTGACGGATGTCGCGACATTCTTAGTTAATGTTGCGACTCTTGATGTCGCGGACTCGGCGTCAGCGTCACGACTGAATTGGTGTCATCGACTGATCCTTCGCTTCCGCTTCAATATTCAACCAATGTCGCGACTATTTTTTGTCTAATGTCGTGACTCTGATATTACGTTGTGACATTCTTCAGCTAAAGTCGTGACTCTGATGTGATGTCGCGACATTCCTCACCCGATGTCACGACTCTGATATGATGTTGCAACATTCTTCAGCCGATGTCGCGCTTTGAACTTTTGATCACTTTTGTTGCTTTTCTTGCTGATTTTGCTTCTTTTGTAATAAATTCCTGCAAAACACCAATTTAGGTGAAGATTCCATAATTTTACATTAAATTGAACTTTTAAGTCTCAAATATACATAAAAATGGACTTAAAAATAGATGAGTTTCGCACTCATCAAAAGCCCCTTCTCTTCTTCCTTCATTTCCTTCTTCTTCAAGTTTTTCTCCTTCAAGATTTGTGCCCTAGGGTGTTTCCACCCAAAGAGGGACTTGTTCTCAACCAAAAGCTCCATTCTAAAGCCCTAAAATGATCATTTTATGGTCCTCTTTGAGATTGGGCTCAAAATGGGCAAAAAAAAACCAACAAATCTACATATTGGGCCTCAAGATCCACGCTACAACGTGGTAAATCTCACACCGTAACGTTAGCACTATTCATAGCATGCCTTGTTTTTCCTTCTTTTCTTCTCAATGTCATATCTTGCTCATTCAGACTCTAAATTGAGTGATATTGGGCTCTATGGAAATATCTTTAAATCTATATTATGGATGTGGCCAGAGAGAACACTTTAGAGATGATGGTAAAGACTGAATCAACAAAGTGTGTCAACTGATCAGCTTTTGAGTGCTCTTATCTTCTTCCTTCTTCTAAAATCCATAACTTGATCATTTGAGGTCCAAATTAAGTGAATAAGGGCTCTTCGGAAAGATTATAAAGTCTATAACTCATCCATAGAAAAATATTAGCCATTTGGGATCGTATTCCAACTGAAAAGATCAAAATACATTAGTTTCTGCTGCAAGTTACGTTTCCTGATTGTTTAGGCTTTTTCGCTTCATTTCATTTTCACTCCGCTCCACCCAATGGTTGACCTAATCACAAAAATGAACATTTAAAGCATTAGAACTCTTATTTATATCAAAAAGTATAAAATGACATGCAGAACATGGGAATGAAATGAGAATAAAATATACTCATCAAAAATTTCTCATTTGTTTATGCCTTTACTTACTTTAGTAATTGATGACACATTGAGTTTCATGATTCGTTTAAGGAGCATGTTTTATTATTATTTTCATTAAACATCTTGGCTTGTTTATTGTTTCACTTTATTAGTCTTTGAATTCTTATTGCCATATGATATTTTATCTTCAACTTAGCATGTGCATTCTTTTGATTTTTTATTGTATTCACCTTGACATGTTAATTCTCTCTATTGTATATTTGTTCTTATCATTTTTTAGCATGTTATTCTCATTATATACTCATCTTGCTTATCTTGTATCCTTTCTTCACTTTTATGTAGATTTTGATGATACACAATTGCTTTGCTTTGATTGCATGTGGCATAACTACCCTTCTCATGTCTTCTTGTATACTACTTGTCTATGTGGGACACTCATTTATCCCTTTGTCTCCAACTCCCTAATCTTGGTTAAGTTTGTTTCTCTTGGTACGTATTTGATATAAGACTTATTGCTTATTTCTTGCTTTTCAATCAAGCCAATGATTAGCGAAAAAGTATAACAATGAAATATATCTATATTTTGGAATAGTTTGGAGATGACCGATTGATGAGTCCTAAACTCATCTATTTTTAGTCCATTTTTCTTACATTTTTTCAGAAGTTTATGATTCATTTTAATGTAGAATTATGGAATAATTACCAACTTTGTGTTTTGCAGGTTTTGAAACAAATCCAACAAGAAAAGCAGCAAAAAAATTGGTCAAGGCAGAAATGTCGCAACATAATCTCATAATGTCGCAACATAAGTTCAAGGCACCCAGCAAGGCAGTGTCGCAACAAGCAGTGATATGTCGCAACAAAGACAAAGCTGAGCTCAAGTTAGAAGTTTAAAGATTGTCGCGACATTTCACAACTCTGTCGCGACATAATATGAGACGAATTAACTGAGAAATGTTGCAACAAATAAATGAATGTTGCAACCAATGAAAATCGTAAGATAAAACTATATCGCGACAATGGATTATGTCAATGTACATTGCTAGAGAAGTTCTTGAAGCAATGCCAAAATTCTGTCATGACATAAAAAGCATTGTTGTGACCATAATGGAAGATAGAATGCAAGAAGAATGTCACAACATTGTTTTGCTTTGTCGCAACAAAGATCAAAACAAATGGCAGTATAGTTTTGTCAAGACATTCAAACCTGTGTCGTGCATAAAGAACTGAAGAGGGAAGAAAGAATGTCGCGACAGAAAATGGTAGATTAAGGAGATAAGTTAAGTTAAGTCTGTCACGACAAAGGTTTTGATGTTGCGACAAACATTTCAGAGAATGACAAGTTCAAGGCATGATATATGTCACGACATTTCTAATATATGTCGCAACATAAAGTTCAAAGGATAGCATCAAAGGCAAGAAAACTCTGTCGCGACAAAGGTTGAGAAGAACTATAGAAAGAAATGTCACGACAAAAGAAGCTTATGTCACGACACAATGAAGAGCAGTAGGGAAAATCATTTTTCAAGACCAAGGTTTTTATGTCGCAACATACGATTCAAGTATTAATACTGCAAGGCATGAAAGAAATGCCACAACATAAGACACTTATGTTGCGACAATTACAAGACAAATTCAGCTAAGCTCTGTCGTAACATTTTCAAAGTATGTCGCGACATAATTCAAGAAAAAGGCACAAAACATTGTCGCAACATAACACTGCGAGCCACAACAAAGCTGAAGGACAAATATAGCTACAATGTCGCAACATAATTTTTCTATGTCATGACAAAGTCATCAACTCGGCCAGTTTTGGGGATCTACAACTTCATCCTCGAATATTAGCCCATTATTTGAAAATCTATAAATAGAAACACATAGGGCACTGTGTGTAGCTTCCGCCGAACCTGGAACATCTGGGTAGCTGGAGTCTTTTTTGTATATTATTTTTCTTTTTCTTTTTCTTTTATTTCTTTTCGTTGATTTAGTGTCAACTTAACATTTTAGCGCTTTAGATTCGAGCTTAAGTTTCGAGCTCGGTTCATTGTAAAAATTCAGTTTTCATTACTGTCTGAATTCAATGGAATTTGGAAATTTTATGGAGTTCATTTGTTTCAGTTTGATTGCAATTTCAATGAATTTTCCTGATCGGTTAATCATTGTTATTTGCAATCTGGTTTTGCAAGACTAAGCTCCCTCTAGGAATGGATTTGTGTTAGTTATTATTTTCTACACAACTTAAAAGAATGTCATAGTTAGAAATATTGAATTTATTTAATTGGTGTTGTTCTTAAAATTAGTAGCTTGTACCCAGAAAAGGGTTGTATCTTGTTTTGATTTCAAGGAGGCCCTCTGAGTGACACATAGATGGAGATTCCTGAGAGTATGAAGTGCTTACTGGGATATGTTAGACTAATATTATGGAACTAATGAAATCTGAAAGATTACTTTGATAAATCATTAATTTACTCATGGTGTGAGGATTAGTTGGATGATATATCAGTTTAATTGATTAGAGGTTTCTCCTCTGTATGATGGAATGATCTTGACCTTGTGTTAGCATAGATCTAATCAAGGAGATAGAGATTTCGACGCATTTGAAGGATAAGATATCAATTAGATTGAGAAGCCATCACCTACCCATAGGCAAGAAATCTTCAACTTAGGAACAGGAAGTAATCGGAAAGGAAAAAATACCCCCTGCTCTTAGAAAGAGGATTATATCCTACAAGTAACTAATTAGACCCATGTGTCTGTAAGGAATATGGTTTTCATCTGGTGGAATGTATAGTATGGAGGAACCTAAACTATACTACCTTGCATCTTTGACGAGTTCAGATTTCAAATTAATGGCTGAACTCAGTGAACTCTCCAACCCAATTCATTTTGATTTTTTTTGTTATTTTGTTATAGTCATAGAATTTTAATCAATCACTTTTCTTTAGTTTAAACAAACGAACTTTGTACTTTGAGTTCAAATGGTAAGGATCTTGAGTAGTTGGGGTAATTGATCTTTAGATTTCTCAATCAATCCTCATGGGAATGATACTTGGACTTATTTTTAATCCACTTTATTACTTATATGACTTATGCACTTACAGAAAATTTCATTTAGACTAAAAACTGGAAAATTTTATATAGAGAAGAGATTTATACATTGAAAAGAATAGTGAAAGCAGTATTTTGGTTTATATAGAAAGGGTTATAAATCAACAAGTTTTTGGCATCGGTACCGGGAATTCTAAACAAATATCAAATAGCAGTGTCAAAAATAAATCATTTGGTTTCAACCTAGTCAACATGTTTTTTGGGGCCATTGCTGGGGACTTCTTTGGTAGCCGTGTCAGAAAATTGGCAATACACTGACACAATTATGCTTATTAGAGTCCGATTTGTAAAGACTTGTATAGCCGTAAGTTAGATTTCAAGATACTTACATGACTAGTGTGCTTTCTTGAGTAGTTTTCAAGTTTTCTGTGCGCCTATCTCCATTATGCATAAATCGATTGACATTGGTGGCTGGTTATGAGATTATGCCAACCACATTGGGATGACCTCCACTATAGGAACCCTCTTAGGATATCGAGATATATAGTGAATGTGTAGAAGTGATGACCACCTTTTATGGAAGAACCCCATCTCTTTATAGGTTTCCAAGAGGTTACATACAACTGATAAGTATGATTTCTTCTAATTAGGACCTAAATAGCCTACTATTCTTTTTGAACCACCTTGACCTTGTAAGATGAGTCATAGATCGCTTTATTGAGATTTCCTCCTTAGACGTGAGTGCATTTGAGTCTTCTAGTCAACTTTATTATCTATCTTGGATCTCCTTTCGAGTGTTCAAAGTTTGGTACAAGTTTTAAGACTTAGTTGGATCCCTTTTGTAGCTTGTTGTGTTAGATTTTTTCCTTGCACTTGTTGAGCTTAGAAGGCCTTCACCATTAGGCTTTGGTTTGTCTTGGTTTCTTCAGTTGGTGTTTACACCTAGTTTATTGTCACTTACCACATGATGCTTTGGAATATGCTTATGATCACCTTACTCCACTTACCTTTCACACCTCACACAGATCGTAGATCAATATCTCATTCCTTATTCGATATTTGACTCGAGTTTCAACATGATCATTGTTCTCAAAAAAAGAAAAAAAAGAAAACAAACAAGCAAACTTGATATCCATCATTTTCATATGAAAAGGTGAAAAACATTTTTTTTTTTCATATACTTACCTATTTTATAAGAGTTTTACCTTGAAATTGATCAATTAATACTTATAAAAATATTCAAAAATAAATTATTAAATTATAATAAAATTACCAATATAAATTTTATGGATATATTTTGTAATATAATTTATGACTTTAAAATATAAAAAAATTAGAATTTAAAGATAAATATCATCGGGATTAATATGATTTGACTATATTTGATTACATGAAAGAAATGATTGTACGTGTGTATATATTTATTTGGGAAAAATATTGTTTAAATCTTGAATTTTTCAGACTTTTGTAAATATATCCTAAACAAAAAAAAGTTTTTATTTAACTATACCAACTTTCATTTTAATTGAGTCTTTAGCCTCGAGATAAGCTGAACTCAGTTTAAACCTGGCTGTAATGCATTATCCAAAACAGGCCTACGTGGCAAAAGACAAAACGAGGTCGTTTTGGAATCGTGGAAGAACAAAGCGAGGTCATCCAAAACAATGTCCTTTTTGGGGGATTTTAATCCTTTGATTTTCAAGGTTATTCGTATTCTTCTCCTTAGAAAAAAAAACCTAAATTTTACCATTTCATTTTGAAAAAAATCCCGATCATTTGGTATTCTGAGTAATCCGATAACACCTCTTCCCTAGCAGTGGACTGTGATTTTATGGTGCATCAATTGGCAAAAACTTCATAGTACGACAACTACACTCAAGTGAGTTCCTCGATAGTGGTTTCAATTTTTTTTTAGTGTTTAACAGATAATCCGAAAAAAGTTAGGGTTTCGGTAGTTTTGTTATGATTGTTTCGTTAAAATGAACACGTTGTCATTATTGTGTTATGCAATCCTTTTTTTTTTTTGGTTTCTTTGCTTAAGAAGTGTTGCATGATGTTTGAAATATAGAGATTAATATTCAATTTCTAATAAACACCGAAATGTTTTCGAAATTGTATCAAATAGTTTCGAAAATGTTATTTGTTTACGAAATGTTGGAATGATTACTTGTTTCAAATGTTCATTAATTCGTATGAAAAATTTGGTAATGATGTTTTGGGAGAGGTTTTTTTGTAATATACTATTAGTGTCATGCTCTGAAATTTTTTTTTTTTTTTTTTTTTGGCGGATGTTTGTTTGGATTATTATGTTTGGAAAGTTGATTAAAATCAGTAATGAGTTTGGTGGATGCTTTGTTTGTATTAATCACATTTAGTAAGTGTTTTATTATTGTTTGGTGTGCTGAGTTGGTTTTGAATGGATGTCTTTACAATAGCTTTCACCATGGTGGGAAGTTTATACATAATAGGGCCACTTGGTCATATGTTGGTGGAAGTATTGGCAACTTAAATGTCGTTAGTTTGGACACGTTTTCTTACTTTGAGCTAGAAAGGAATGTAAAATATATTTATGCTAGAATCAGGAGGATAGAATAGCTAAAGCCAAGGATGGGGTTCAGTGAAGGCATTGCGTTTTTTAATGAAGACAATGGATGTTGGGAGATCTTGAAATGGGTGAAGGAAGGTAGAATTGAAGTTTATTGTGAATGTAGTAAAGATAAAGGCAATAACAATATTAATGAGGTGGTAGAAAGTGAGGATGAAAGTGAAAGTGCAAAGATGGAAGTTGAATATAATGTTGTTAATAGAGGTTATGATGAGGAAGATGAGGATATATTGCAATTAGAAGCATAATCATTACATGAGAGGGAGGGTTATGAATGTAGCTTCCAAGTATCCTCAAGTACTGATGAGGATAATGCATTTAACAATGATAGCAATGAGTCGATTGGTGATACGATGACATCGATGATGATGAGTATTGACACCATCAAGCTGATGATGAGGATGAGTTGTTTGATAAAGAGGAAGGAAGACGGGCCGGTTGTGTATGACCACCAGGGTTGATCTTTATGCCTGGTTCAAGGTGATGCAAAGATTTAAGGATGTTGTTAAGTGTAAAGGTGTTGTTAGAAAGTGGGTAATAATTGGATACAACTTACGCTAGATTAAGAGCAGTAGTAAACAATTAGATCATAGATATGGGGAGAGTTGTAACTAGAGATTGTATGGAAGTATGTTGAGGCATGAAAATACTTTTGTGATCAAAACCTTGACTGATGTGCACACTTGCTATAAGGTGTAACATAATAGACAGGTTACTGCTAAATTTATGGCCAATGAATTCATGGATAAGTTTAAGAGGAATCCATTCTGGCCAGTGAAAGAAATGGAAGCTAAGATGATGGCCAATGTAGATGTTGTGACAGTGAGGCAGTGTTACAAAAATTTGAACAACTAGCTCGAGAAAATGATTAAAACTGCACTTGAGGAGCATTACTGGCAGGTGAGAGATATTTGGAAAGAATAATGGGGATTGATCCTAACGGATCTTTCATACTCCAAGCTGATTTAGATGAAACTACAAACAAGTCAATTTTCAAGAGATTGTATGTGGGTTACAACATGTTGATGAATGGTTTTAGAGAATGTTGTAGGCAAATCATTGGATTAGAAGGGACATTTTTTAAATCAATCACTAATGTTGCATTACTTACTGCAATTGGGAAAGACAATGACAATAGGATGTTTCCTATTGCTTAGGCAATGGTCGAGGTGAAAAGCAAAGTCTTATGCATGGTTTCGAAAGATACTATTTCAAAGATATGTCCATTTCAAATGGATTTGATTAGTGCTTTCATCTGGACCTTGACAAAAGGTATGCATTTATTACAGTATATTTTATTATAACTTTATCATGTAATGAGGGTTAATCACCAATGATATACTAATTTGTCATGTATTTTTTTGTGTTAGAACACAGTAGATACTATAAAGGACTTGGCCCCCAATGTTGAGCGTAGAAATTATTGGGCATATGGCTTGGCCCAGGAAAAAGGAAGGCTTTAAGGGGGAGAAGTTAAAGTCTTTGTTTTGGGATATGGTCAAGTGTCTAAATGAGGACCAATTGAAAAGGAAGCTTAAAGCAATCAGACTTGAATCCAATGAATCCTATCAAGCCTTAATGAACAAAGACCCCAAATATTTCTATAGAGCCTATATAGAAACTAGGTACAAGTCTGATATGATAGACAATAACATTTATGAGACCTTTAACTCTTGCATTAGGAAATGAAAGAAAAAGTCATTTATTGATTTGTTGGAATATATAAGGGAAATTTTAATGGGGTTGATGGAGAAACAAGTTCGGATCATGAAAAGGGTCAAAGATACAATCTGTCCCAAAATTAGTAAGAAGTTTGAAGGTATAAGAAACAATACAAGGCATTGCATTCTCAAGCTTGCAGTGGGGGAGATATTTCAAGTGGCCACATTCAGGGAGCAATTCAATGTGGGTTGAAGACGCGTGAATGTAGGCGCCAGGTGAGTGGACTTTATAGGTCTAATGTTTGAATTGTCGCGCATTATGTTTTCATAGGGTTAACCTTGTTTAGTCGTTTGAATATTGTTAGTGCATTGTGCAATTTTTTTATAGTTATTACTTGTGTTTGCTTTGCATTACTTGCAGTATGTATGAATAGTTGTTTAACTTACTTCTAAGTGCATTATAGGTATTCCTTGTGTGCACGGTTGTGCAGCAATTCATTATTTAAATAGGGACCCAGTTGATTATCTTGATAAGTTTTTCAATGTGAAAAAATTTATCACCACACGTGAGAGGTTTGTATTGCTTCCCATTAATGGCCAAGATATGTGGCCTAAGGCTTCAGGTACACAAGTGTTGCCTCCACTATTTAGAGTGCAACCAAGAAGTCCAAAAAAATTGAGAAGGAGAGAGGCGGATGAAGCTGTCAACATCCCAAAAACATAAGCAGCAAAGTTGAGACGGTTTGGTGTCCAAATGACATGTCAGTTGTGTAAAGGAGTTTGACACAACATCCGAACTTGTAAGGAGAAAAATAATACAAACTTTATAAAGCCAATTAAAGTTCCAGTAAGTTAACAATTTCATATTCATGTAATTGTCATGTCATTTTATAATATAATACCATATTTAAATCTTAATTTAATGTCTTACTCATTGATTTAGGGGAAGAGAGGAAGACCAAAGAGGAATATTTCAACAAGTGTTCCAAATAATAAGGAGAACTTAATCAAGCCAAGTCAATGATGCTATTTGTGAAAATGTTGAGGCCAGTCAACCATTTCTCTCCCAAAGATCAACTGTTGTAGACTTGCAACCTCCACCAACATCCAATTATTGAAGATGGCTGAAGACATCACACTCTGCTTATATACTGATTTTTTTTTTTTTTTTTATGAAGAACAATGGGCAAATGTAAAGGCATCAACTGTTGCTGAAAATTGTTTTTTGTTTATGGTGAACAATTGGTATAGTTGATTATTTTAAGTACATGAAAAGGGATGGGTTGATGTTGAACAATTGGTATAGTTTAATATTGTTCAATTAATTAGGTGAGGAATTGCAATGGTTAATAGGTTTAAATTCAGCTTTCTTGCCTGATTATAGTTGAATATTGCTTGTGGACAAACCCAATCTGGACGAACAAAAACAAAGATACACACTACAAAGCCTTCAACGAACCCTTTGGACTCTATTGACGAACCCACTAATCCCCAAATGATCGAAGACGAAATCAGTCCAAAATTTCATTAATTGAATGGAAGAGAACAACATCGTAGCAAGGATTAAAATCCCCAAAAATGGCGTTGTTTTGGATTACCTAATTTGGTTATTCCACAATTCCAAAACGACATCTTTTTGTCTTTTTCCACGTAGGTTTGTTTTTGCCACGTATTAAGCCAGTTAGGTTTCGGTTATTCAATGCTAGAGAATCAATTAAAATGAAGGTTGGTATATTTAAATAGCAACTTTTTTTGTTCAAGATATATTTGCAAAAGTCTGAAAAGTTCAGGATTTAAACAATATTTTTTCCAATTTTTTTTACTTTTCAATTGTTGATAATTTTATTTATAAGTCTATATTTAATTATTATACAAAATACATAAGAATTAATATGAATATCATCATTAAGTGAATAATTTTAAGCAATGAACATCATTTAAAATACTTGAAGAAACATTTAACAATTGACCCACAATTTACGACCGCTAGAAAAATGACTTTATTAGAGTAGTCATTATAAAGGATGAAAAATATAGGTTTCGATACATACATTGATACTTAAATTTTATGGATATATAAAAATATATCAATTGATATTTTACATAAATATCAATAATTAAAAACTATTTAAATTCAAAAAAAAAAAAAAAAAAAAAATATATATATATATATATATATATATATATATATATATATATATATATATATATATATATATATATATATATTTTACATATCAAATTTATTTTGAAATTATAGGGAACTATTAGATCAATGTTTTTGACATACTACTCACGGGGGAACTATTAGATCAATGTTTTTGACATACTACTCACGGGGAAAGTGCCATTTTTTGGTTTTCCAATAGAGAGGGGAACAATCAATGAATGATCTTTAGTGCTCTCGTCTTACTCGATAGAATTAGCTTTTAAAAAAATTAAAATTCCTTTAAAAGTAATGGGTCAAAACTCTTAAAATTTTATTTAGACTTTAAACCTATTATTTTGAAATCATAATAGTAAGCTTCTATTTCAAAATTTAAACTTTTAATTTTACATATTAAAAATAAAAATAAAAATGTATTAACTACTTAATATATCTCTAAAGATTAACATTATTTCTTTTATTACATTTTTATTTTTTTAGCAGCTATTCACTTTACATTAAATCATAGTATTCTAATCCTCAAAAATTTATCTCCACTAAGACTCAACCTTAAGCCCCTCTTCTTTCTATGTTTGCTTAAACTTTTAATCAATTGGGTTAGTCTTATTAACTTATTAGCTTTCATTTTATATATATATATATATATATATATATATATATATATATATATATATATATATATATATATATATATACTCTCGAACCACGAGGAATATAATTTATAATAAATTTTGAATGTAAAAAATTATTTTAATTTATTTTACACTAATATATTATGACTAAATTTTTCGTACTTTTATTTATAAATTATTTTAAAATTTTAATTTAAGAAAATTTTCCTTAAAATGTTGGTAACATAAAATCAAATATTTTTTTTTTACATGATTCATCTTAAAAGTGCACGTGTTCCTTAAAAAAATAATGAACGTGGCCTATTGGCCTTTGATCTCTTCCACACAATTTTTCCTTTTTCCTTATTTATTTCACTTTCTTCTTCGCTTCGCTGCCCCATGCTCCAGACCCTCTCTACAGGCCAATCCAATAATAGTGCCATTGGTGCCACCAGAATATCTGGCCCCGGAAACTCAGAATCCTTCCTTTTTTTTTTCTATTTTATTTATTATTTGTAGCGTCGAGCCGGGGTCAGTTGGCGGCCCGTCCAGCCATGAGAGATCTTCGTGGATGTCGGGTGCCGAAGCCAATGTGGCTCGCTGGCATCGGGCGGAGTCTCGGCTTTGTATGGGGCTCTGCCCAAATACATCCCAAACCGGAGTTCTAGCGACCACACCGGGTCCACATGCGAGTAAAATGGCCGCCCAGGCTGTACGTAATCTTCGCAAAATATATCCTTAAGTATATTCGTAGTTCAGTTAATAAGTCACTCTTAATTAGACATATATTAAAATTTACAATTTCTAATACATGTTATACAAAATGAATACCAAAGACATCAAAACCACAACCCGGTTTTCTTCTAAAAATCGGCCTCTAAAGAGGGTCGTCTTCTCGAACAGTCCCTGTACCTGAAATATTGATCCCTTGACAAGGTAAGCAATGCCCAGTAGTGAAAATCTCCTACATGGGTTACTCCCCACCTAAGTGCACATGCAATGATCCAACGTAAACACACACTCAAGCAAATATATGATCCTACTTGAATGTCTACATACCCGATCCGTGTCTCGAGTCCTCACTGACTCCTCGCATCACTAGCCCGTGCGAAAAGCAGTCATTTTTATTTTTTCATGCCGTGCACTCACTTCCTAATTTTCTTATGTTACTCGGTGCATGTAAATCGTTATGTAAATCTTAAACCACATGCCAATATATCATTTACACATATTTTAACAAAATTTATACATGCCACATGTTATTTAATTCACATCAATAACATCAAAATTAGCTCACTTGAGCTAATTACAATTCATTTCCAATGGCTTATACACAATTCTATTTTTTATATAATTCCACATCATGTTAACACATTTAATCACATGCATTAACATATTAATTCTCTTACAACTCAAACAATTCATACTAATATATAAAACATGTATATACTAACATAATTAACTCATAGATCATGTTATTCAATTTGCAGCCAATAACACCAAAATTAGCTCACATGGGCTAATTAACCAATCAAAAGTAATTCATTTTGAATCACCCAAAACACCACAAAAAATCACCTGACAATACACGTGAGCTTGATGAAACCATAGGAATTGAAGCGCATTCACGTACTATAGGAATCTTCTCACTTTGGGTTCGAGTATTTTGAGATTTGCAAACCACGGCTAATTCAAGCCTCGAGTCATCCTAACCATTCGCATGACTCTTAGTAGAAGAATAGTAGGAGAAGACCCCACTACCTCTTGGGTGTCATAACTCCACCCAGTCGGTGTCTCTGTGTCATGCCATGCGCGTAGAGCAGAACTTTCTTCTTGGCCGACGAGCAGAAGCGGTCGAGCAGCGGGAAATCTAGAGAGAAGTAACTCCTCTCTCTCTAAAACTAGATCCGACCAACCTACCCATGTTTTCTCCATTGGAGAAAACTATTCCCATTTCTTGTCTTATACTTATTTAACTTTTCATTAATTCCATCATGTCCTTCATTTTTGGATTTTTGACACATGGCATAATCTAAGCCATTCATTCCCATCCTCTTTCTAATCATGCGGCTTGTGTGTCGTAGATGCGATATAGTTGGTTACTTTTGTCACATCACATATCTCTCACAAGTCGTTTTACAACACGGGCACGGTGCCTCAGCGTGAAATTACATTGTCTCGGAATTCGATGGGAAGTCGACGTGGTTCTTTAGATTTCGAGGCGATCCCAACGATTGAGTCCATTTCATCGTCGAGATCCTAGAAAATTTTGGATTTGACCGAAATTACCATTTTGCCCTTTGAAGTGGTTTTTCTCGGGTTTCACATTATTTTGTCCATTTCTTCTATAATTTATGTTTGAAATTTTGGTGTTCTTGATACGCCCAAAAGTACGGCCAATACATCACCTCAAAATCAATATATTACTGATATATCAATGCAAATTTGATTTTTTATAATTGATGTTGTGTTTCGTCTCGAACTTGTGTTTCGAAGCTAGCCAACATACAATATATATATTTGATAGTGCTTTTACTATTGATACTGGGATGGAGCTTCTTGGAGTCGTTGGGCTGGATCGATGTATAACCTGCAACCTACGATGAAAGGGGGGTCTGGAGGGGTGTGCCGGCCGCCTCTCCGATGCCTAAGTTAGTTTCTTTCTTATGAAAAGGAAAGAATTCAGCTGTTGGTGGCGTTGTGTCTGCGTACCTTTCTTTGGTGGGATTACTCGGTATTTATCATGGGTGATCATGATGACTTTCCTTATTAGACGACGATACGGCATCTTCTCAATTAGGTAGGGGATCTTCTCTTTCTTATCTCTAATTGAGTATTAGAGGATAATTAGTGAGCCGTAATTGTGGGAGATCCTTCTTCCATTACTGTGTAGATATCGGATCATGAAGGTGGAGTGCTTTCCTTTCTTACGGCTCAATTGGTGGACAGCGGATTATCCCCGTCACCAATCCGGCCCACTGGGCTTAGTTCGGCCCTAGGCTCACACCTTAAGAGTGACCAAGACGTTATCATGGGCTGAGTCCCCATGTGGGGCTCTTCTGGTGGCCCCACGGAGGACGCCAACCTGTTTTAGGGTTCATTCCCTAGGCATGCATTCTCGGCTTATGGGCTGATTTTTAGGGCACTATCAGTTGCCCCCCAGCCCTTAGCCAAAGTGAGCTTGGGTAAGGGTTGAGTTGTTTCTTAGATCGAGTAGCAAATTCCACGTGGCCGAACATGGTTTGTTGACGTAGGCTTGCCGCCGTCAATCGTTTCTCGATAATGATGGCCTCTCTTCGATGCTCACGTATATTTCGGCTGACGTTTCCAGTGTTTTTAGAAGCACCTCCACGACTATATGAACCGTATCCCTTGTTCTTCAGACCTTTTTCTTCTATGGTTTCTGGATTTTTCTTTCTTGAGTCTTCTCTGATCATCGCTCAAGACTGTCATTCTATCTTGCTTGGGGTCGTCTCTTTTGTTTTCTTCCCTAGTTTGGTACGTCTTTCTTCTTCTACCCCTGTTTACCTTTTCTTGTTCTGGATTCTATGGGTCCCTGGTGGTCACTGTTTGTCTCCTCTTACACTCGCTCAATCATGCGTACTTCCTCTGGGCCCAATCGTTCCTCTGGTCAGTGCATAAGGGGAAGGCCCGCTAAGGAGTCTGAGTTAAGACGGACCGACGGGAAATCTGGTAATCTTGTCGTCGTGGTTGATAGAGCCTCTCCAGCGGGTCATCCATCCCCTCCTGGCAAAGGTAAGGGAAAAATTAGTGAGATTAAATACCTTAGCGGTTCCGAATATTTGAGGGCTTCCGTGAAGTATGCGGACGTCGTGGGTCCTAGTCGAGTCGAGCCCTTTATGAAAAAACCTTCGTTACCCGCTATAGGCCCCCTCTTGGCGTTCAAGTCTGGTGCCTTGATCTTCTCACCTCCCATATAGTCCAAGTTCCCAAGATGGTCTGCTTCTTTGAAGCGGCCTTCAAGTTCCTTTGCACCCCTTTATCAAGAACATCTTACAGTACTTCAATGTTTGCCCGTCCCAACTTTCTCCTAATTTCTGGGGTGTTTTGGTCAGCCTTCTGGTCGTTTTTAGGGACAAGGGCCTCAACATTCCTAGCATAGCTATGCTGTTGGACTTCTTCAATGTGAAAGAGGCCACAAAGGGCTTTTTGTATATTTCCAAACGGTCCAATGCCAGTCTGATCATTTTAGATCTTCCGTCCTCCCATAAACATTGGAAGAAGCATTATTTCTTTATTGAAATTATGGCTGGGAAATCTATTTGTCTTGGCCAAGGAGGATACGTTGGGCATTCCAATAGTATGGGTACATACGAGAGAATGCAATGTAAGTTTCCATCCGTACTAGTCGGGGTTAGCCTTTACGGGTTATGAGGCGTTCTTAACTTTGCTTTGGTTGTGTTGCCTTCAAGTGTCGAGTCCTTATCTCGGTTCGGATGGGGTGAAGCGACTTGATTGGCTAAGTGTCTCTCGTGGGTGTACTCTGAGCTTATTAGATCATATATTCCTGGGCCTTCTGGTGTGAATCCTCTATTTTGTTTAGAGGCCTTCTACGCCCCTTTGTTGCCAAAGTCTTCGTGAGGGGCCCTCTGTATTGAAACCCACTCGGGAAGAGCTTCAAGCCCGAGTTGAGTCATTGGCAAAGAAGAAGAGAAGCGTTAAGCGCAAAGCTCAGGCTCCCCCCGAGAGTAGCCTTGCGGTTCAGGGTAAGATCCTAAGGTTGGGAGCATCTTCTTCGTCATCGACTACCAACGAGTAGGGGTCCTCTAACCAAGTCCCAGCGAGAGGTCAGGCGCCTCCTCCCTTGGTCGAGGTGTCTAGGGTGGCGGGTCTTAGAAATCCTTCGGGGAGGAGTGCCGAGCCTCCTCTGGAAGTTTTTCCCATTTCTGTTCGGAGTCCTTCGGTGCAAAACATCCAGTTTCTTCCTACGATGCCGGAGGATGATGGAAGGATCGCTTGGAGCGGGGGACGAGGACTCCTGCCTGCTTCAGGCTCGCCCGGCCAGAGCTGTATCGTCCATCTTACGGGACTCCGATCTCAAGAAGGTGGATGTCATGTCCGTCGAGGAGGCTCTAGCCCTATCGCTTCGGGGAGCGACCACCATATGTTCAGACGTCTTTATTTGTCTATTTCACCGTTGCTTCAAGCACATTTCATTAATTTATCTTGTTTACGTAGGTGGCTACTTCACGTCTTTGTGAAGAGGCTTGCTTTTTGAAAGTCTGGTAGGCGATGGAAGCATATAAAGCTGAAGTTGCCTCCTTGACCTCGAAGAGAGCCGACTTGTGAGCTCGGGTTGAATGCTGATGGATACCACTCGTATAAATTCGACTTGAAGCCTTCTCGGCAGCGAATCATAGCTGAAGAACGGGAAAGAAGGCTCGGGGATAAGTTGAAATTTTGTCGGCCGGGCTGCGGATGGTTAGGGAGGAGCTGTAGATTTCCAAGGAGAAGCTAAAGGGGGTCAGGGGTGAGCTGCGGGTAGTCAGGGTTGAGCAGCAGGTGGGAAAGGAAGAACTACAGGCAGCTAGGGACGAGCTACTTCTCAAGACCACGACCTTAAAATTTGGGTCTTCCAGGGTCACTAAGGCCTGAAGGCGTAGAGCGCCTAAGCGAAGAATGCCCGCGAACCCGTGATGATCTCACGGAGCCCGGCGGGCCTTGGTTACTCAGAATTAGGGGGTGATTGCCGAGCTAAGGGACGAGGCATGTGCCTTGTGGGCCTCCGATTGGCTCACTTTTCGGCGCAAGGCTTCTAAGGTCTTCCCAGGTTTGAGCTTCAATTTTCCCGTTCCCGTTGAGAACGAAATGGGGGAAGGATGGGGAGGATGACCTCGGGGTGTCTTCGACTTCCCCCAACTCTGCTCTTCTTCTTGGCGAACCAAAGGTTGAGGCTGCTCAAGCCCCGACTTCCGATACTTAGGCTTTTTCTCGCCATCCTTCTTTGTTTTGGCAGTTTTTGGCCCTTGTAATGACGATTTTGACCTTTATTGAAACGCTGATACGTGCATTCACACTCTCTGAATTGTTTTCCTTTCTCGTTCCCTTTATGGCTTCTGAATAAACTGAATTCTATGATTCTTGCCACAAGTGGGGCCCTTTGATGGCCGAGTTACTAGGCTCTCAGAAACTAAGCCTCATGGCTCTTTTTAACGGAGCTACACGGCTCCTTTGGATCCCAAGCTACGTTGCTCTTCATATCCAAGCTCCTAGGCTCTTATAGAGGAACTGAGCTACTAGGCTCTTTGCAAACTGATGTACTAGGCTCTTTCGGACTCGGAGCTACACGGCTCTTTATGAATTGATCTACTTGGCTCTCTAATATTCGAGCTCCTGGCTCTCATCGAACTGAGCTTCGTGGCCCTCTAATATCCAAGCTCCTGTCTTTTGTCGATCTGAGCTACGTGGCCCTCTAATATCCGAGCTCCTAGCTCTTATCGATTGAGCTACGTGGCTTTCTAATATCCGAGCTCCTGGGCTCTTATAGAGGAACTGAGCTACTAGGCTCTTTGCAAGCGAGTTCTTGGGCTCTTTTGGTTTCGGGCTTATGACCCTTCATGAACTTAGCTTCTTGAGCCTGCAATATCCGAGCTCGGTCTCTTATAAAGGCCCGGAAGCTCTTACGAATCTTTCGGACTCAGGCCGACTCTTTATGGCCAGGCTACTTGCTCCTGTGCTCCAGAGCTCTGGCTCATATCATGGCTCTCTGTCATCGAGCTCCTAAGCTCTTGTCGACTGAGCTACGTGGCTCTTAGCAGACGCTACGAGTTACATGGCTCTTGTGAAGCGGAGCTACCGGCTCCTTTGGATCAGAACTCACATTCTTCATATCAGAGCTCCTGAGCTCATATAGAGGCCCGACTACACAGGCTCTTTTCGGACTCAGGGCTGCAGGCTCTTTATGAATGATCTGCCAGCTCTCTAATATCCAAGCTCCTAGCTCTTGCTCAGGCCCGAGGCTACATGACCCTCTAATATCCGAGCTCCTGGCTTTTGTCGATCTGAGCTACATAGCCCTCTAATATCCGAGCTCTTAGCTCTTGTCGATTTGAGCTACGTGGCTCTCTAATATCCGAGCTCCTAGGCTCTTATAGAGGAACTGAGCTACTAGGCTCTTTGCAAACTGATCTACTGGGCTCTTTCGGACTTGGAGCTTCGCGACTCTTTGAACTGAGCTACTTGGCTCTTTCGAAGTCTAAGTTGCGCATCTCCTTTGGACTAAGCTGCATGGCTCCTTCGAAGTCTAAGTTGCGTGTTTCCTTTGGACTGAACTGCATGGCTCCTTCGATGCTTCACATTGGCGTCTCCTTTGGTGGCTGCGCATGGCTCCTTGAAGTCCCAGGCTCCGGTCTTTTCATCTTCCTTCCCTTAGGAAAGTGCACGTAGTTTTAATCGATCTGGAGGCAAGACAGACTACGCGGCTTCCCAAGGTGTCCAGACTTCTTTATAAATAATCGTCTTCCTACGAGGGTGTGAGTTATACGCCGCTCCCGCTTTCCTTTCTTCCTTCGCTAGCGTCGAAGTTCGAACACAATGAAGCTTCAAGGTTTGATTGCCACTGCGTGAAGTCTATTTGGTGGTCATAGGTCGTCGTTCAGTTTCGTTGTTCTGCCATTTGTTGGAGTTATGTTGTTCCCTAGCCCTGCCATTTGCTGGAATTGGGTTGCTCCCCAGTCCAGCCATTTGATGGAGTTGGGTCAAGGAACTCGTTTGGAGGAGGCGGCATGTTGAATGCTTCAAGTCTCGTTTCTTATGCTATACCTCTCCTCCCCTCTTTTCTCCTTTTTTTTTTTTTTTTTTTTACTTGTGGTTTTTGCCTTGAATGGCTTCAAGGCTCGCTTCTTATGCTATTCCTCCCCTCCCCTCTTTTCTCTTTTTCCTGCTTTTCTTTTCTCTTCCTTGTGGGTTTTTTTTTTTAGCTGATTGTAGTTTTTTGAGATGTAAAGAGCGGTTTTGCTTATTGTAATCTTCTTGGTCAAGAAGCGATTTTGCTTATTGTAATCCCTACGGAATAGCGTAATAAAAATACAATTCTTTAGAAACCACTTCTACTAGTTTGATGTTTAATATAACCTTCCAAGGCCCTTCCAAGCTCCGTGGATTTCTAATAAACCGATCTTTCCAGTTCTTTCTTTATAATTTACAAGAGTAGGTAGGCCGAAAATAAACATCAAAGAAAGAAAAGTTATTTGCACGAAAGTAGAACTGTTGTGCTTTATTAATAGATACAATCTGAGGTTTATGGGTAAAATTGCTTGAGGTGCTCGGCATTCCAGGAGTGGTGCAAGGTCTTTCCTTCTTCTGTTTGGAGCTCATAGTTGCTAGGTCGGATTATCAGTGATATGATGTAGGGTCCCTCCCAGTTACGTCCCAGTTTTCCGTGAGTAGGGTATTTCCTTCTTGGCAGGAGTTTTTTGAGCACTAGGTCTCCAGGCTTAAAATTATTGGGCTTGACCTTTCGATCATGGTACTTTGTTGTTCTCCGTTGGTAGTCCTCGGTGCGTTTCAGAGCCTGCTCTCGCTTCTCCTCTAGGAGATCAAGGTTTAAGAGGAGAGACTCCTCATTGTGCTCGGCGTTCTGAACTTCGACCCCGTGACTTAGGCCCAGACTTCGACAGAGACTCTGATCTCGATTGCCGTCACTAAGGCGAAGGGAGTCTCTTGAGTTGTAGACTTGCGTGTAGTTACATGCGCCCATAATTGCCTCGGGAGGTAAGTCGACCCATTTCCTTTTAGGTTCTCAGGTTTAGCCTTAGTGCCTTGAGATCCTCATTTTGACTTGGCTTGTCCATTGAATTCTGCCGGATGAAGTGAGACTAAGTAGTAATTCTTGATTTCTAGCTCGGCACAAAGTTTTGAATTCGGGTTGTCAAAGCGCCCATTATCATATACTAAGCTTTTAGGATTCGAGCGGCGTATTATGGAATCTTAAACAAAAATTCTACCTTTTCTTTCATTGATTATTTGCTAATGTTTCGACCTCCGCCCACTTGGTGAAGTAGTCCACCCCTATAAATGACGATTTACCCATTTCTTCCTAATGGGCGGGGGCCGGTATGTCTAATCCCCACTTTGCTAAAGGGCCGAGGGAGCTTATCTGTCGAGTTAGTGAGCCCAGATGGGAGGTGGGAGATCTTGGCATGCTTGATAGATGCTTTGCATTTTCGACCGGTTAAGCTGTGATCTTGAGCATCATGAGCCAATAATACCCTTGCCTTAGGGTTTTTCCTGCCAAGGCCCGAGCTCCGATATGGTTGCCACAGATGCCTTCGTGCATCTCTCTAAGTACGTAGTTAGCATCTTCCTTTCCTATGCATTTGAGGAGGGGTGCGAAGAAACCTCGTTTATAAAGGGTTTCCAGCAAAAGAGCGAATCTGGCTGACCTTGCTCTTAGTTTAGATGCCTCCTTCGGATCGCTTGGCAATGTCCCGTTCAACAAATAGTCCCATATGGGGTCCATCCAGCTAGGTGCGATCATTACTGGGAGGACCTCGTCATTGTTGACGTCTATTGAAGGTTCCATGAGGTGCTCGACCGACACCCGTCTGTCCAAGTCTTCTTATGACACCGTTGCTAGCTTAGCCAAGGCGTCTGCTCATGAATTCTCCGTTCTTGGGACATGTCTGACCTGAACCCGTACGAACTTTTTGAGCAACTCGCGTACCTTTTTGAGATAGAGGATCATCTTCTCGCCTTTCGCTTTGTATGAATCTTCTATCTGCTTCACCACTAACTGGGAATCGCTGCATACCTCTAGTTGATCAGCCTCCATATAGTGGGCGAGGTTAAGTCCATCAATGAAAGCTTCGTATTCGGCTTCGTTATTGGAGGCCTGGAACCCAAATCTGAGTGCATATTCCACGTTGATCCCATCCGGGAAGGTCAGAATCAACCCTGCACCGCTTCCTTGAGCATTGGCGGCCCCGTCTACGGACAACCTCCAGATTGGGAGGTAGGATGCGAGCTAGGTGGTTTCGGTAGGCTCTGCCGAGGTGAATTCCACGATGAAATCTGCCAAAACTTGTCCTTTGATCCTTGTTCTTGGCTTGCACCTAATGTCGACATCTCTCAACTCTATGGCCCGTTTGCAGTCTTCACGAGGAGTTTATGGTTTGCCTTAGTATTTGCTTCATTGAGTGCTCTGTCGGAATCTCGATGGTGTGGGCTTGAAAGTATGGTCGAAGCCTTCTGGCGGTGGTCACCGATGCTAGAACTAGCTTTTCCATCTCTGAGTACCTTTCTTCTGCTCCCCTCGGGCTCGAATTTGTAGTAGTAAGATGGGGTACAACAGCTATCAGTTCTCACGACCGGTCACGGCACTAGTCGAGAAATCAAAAATGGCTAAGTAGAGTGTAAGGAGTTCTCCCTCGGAGGGGCTTACCAGAATAAGGGGGGATCTTAAGTAGGTTTTTAGCGCTGTGAATGCCTCTTCACAGCAAGCATCCCAATGGAAGGCCTTTTTCAAAGCTTAGCAGAAGAAGGGTTGGCACATCCAGCGTATCTGGATCTGAAGCTGACTTAGCGCGGCTATTCTCCCGGTCGGTAGAACTTCTTTAGTGTTCGAGGGCGGGAGCATGTGAGCATGGCTTTTATCTTATGCAGGATTTGCCTCTATTCCTCGACTATAGAGCAGGAATTTGCCATGAGACTCCAAAAGTGCACTTTGTTGGGTTTAACTTCATCTTGTAGTCCTTCAGGACCTAGAATGATTCAACTAGGTGGTCCACGTGGAGCTCGGCTTTGACTGACTTGACCAACTTGTCATCTATCTACACTTCCATGGTTGCTCCAATATGTTTTGGAACGTTACGATTTTACCCGACCTCAGTGGTTGGCCCCAGTTCTTCAGCACGGCATCACCTAGTAACAGTACGTTTCCTGCCCGATCACGAATAAGGTCTTCTCTTAGTCTTTGGGGTCCATTATGATCTGATTATAGCCCGAGAAACCGTCCATGAAGCTTAGGAGCTCATTGCCAGCATTGGCGTCCACTATGAGGTCGATTCGGGGCAATGGAAAGCTGTCTTTCGGGCAAGCCCAGTTCACATTGGTAAAATCAATGCGGAGTCGCCATTTTCCATTCGCCTTCTTGACGATAACCACATTAGCCAACCAGTCGGGATAATCTACTTCTCAGATAGCTCGGGCTTGGAGAAGTTTGTCGATCTCTTCATTGATTGCCTTACGCGCTTTCTAGAGTAAAGAAAGCCTTGCTTTTCTATTGCGGGTTTGAAGGAGGCGACATTCAACTTATGAGTGATGGCTAACTGGTCGATTCCCCCCATGTCCTTTTGCTTCCAAGAGAATACGTCCGCGTTTTGCTTTAAAAAGTGGACAAAGTCATGACATCTTTGGTCAACTTGGATCTAATGTAGGCGAGGTGTGCAGGTGCACAGTGATCAAGTTGTCTTGGTTCTAGCTCTTACGGGTGTTGGTGAGTGTCAGGTTGTCTCTCATGTCGGTCGTCCACGTGGATCTTTTGTCCAACTACTCTGCTTCATAAACGCCAAGTAGCACTCACTGGCTATCATTGATCTCCTCGAACCATTCCTACTCCATTCTTCGTAGGGAATTTGACGACCATATGATAAGCGGAAGGGATGGCCCTTATAACGTTGAGAGAGGGTCTTCCCAATAACATGTTATATGTCGATGGGGCCTCCACTATGAGGAATTTTATCTTCGTTGTGGCACGGCAGGGTCCTCCCTTCCCGAAGTGAGTACCAATTACGGACCCCGGGCGTGCACTCTCGGAGAATCCTTGAGTGGGGCGTTTACCGGTTCCGGCTTCTCTCCCTTCCAATGCCCATTTGTCGAATGCGTCTGAAGATGATGTGATCGAGCTCATTGTCGATCAAGACCACGTGGCTTTGTTTTAGTAGCCCGATGGCCCTTATTACTAATTAGTCATCCATGGGGATGTTGTGACCTTCGAGGTCAGCGTCAGGGAAGGTTATGGTGGTGTTAATCGGCCAAGGGCCCGGACCGCGGCTGTACTTCTAGTATTTCCCACACGATCACGAGCTGCATTAGGTGGGCTCTGGCCGGCCCGAACTCCCCACCTCGAAGCGAGATCCCGGAAATCTGCGATCTCTCCCGAGGGTTGTTGGTCTTTGCTTTGGGGTACGAGGTGGCGAGGTGGTGGAGGAGGTGCCCGGTTCCGATCTTTGGTAGCCACATAACGGCGGAGATGTACACTCCGGATAGGAATTCAATTTCTTTTTTTAACTGAATACAGTCATATGTCCGATGCCCATGATCTCTATGGAAGTGTGAGTGCTTAGTCGTATCCGCGCGTAGGTCGTCTTCATAGGATAACCATCTTAAAGCTTCTCATGTTGCCTCGTATAAGACTTGAGACAACGAGGCCCGTCAAGGGGTGGCCCCATTGGGGGTGGAATGCTGGTTCTGATTCGGGCTAGGAGTGGACCCAAAGCGGAGTTCACACAGGCGTTACCTCTTCTCTTTGGTCGATCTTTGTCTTCCCTTGCCCTTAGTGGAGATCATCTGTCTTTTTCGTCTCCTAAGACAGTCCGCACTCTGAGTCTTGCTTTTCTCCTTTCATGCAGAAGAGCTTCCCCGCTTAAACATAAGGGCCTCTTCGCTTTTGATGTATTTTTACGCTGTGAGCACCTGCGACCATGCTCGCTTGAGGTTCTTGAGATGGAGAACATTAGGTCTTTTCATTATATGCTTGACTCCCTAGCCCATAATCGTGGGTGATGGCAAACTTTCAGCCAGGATGTTTGCATAATGATTCGAGTTGAATCTCTGGACGTAGGACCTCAGGTTCTCTTGAGGGCCTTGCTTTATGGTCAGCGGTGATAGCTCGAGCCACGGTATGTCTAGGCTCGTGGAAGTGGGGTGCTGAGAAAGCCGGCCGGAGAGTTCCTTGAAGGATGAGATCGAGCCTGGCAGAAGCCTGTTGAACCATGCCAAGGCTTAAGCGTGATGACAAAGGCTCTGCATCTCACGGGTGCAGCGAGCCCCCATATGTCTAAGCTCTCCGATAATCATCGATTAGTTTGTTGTAATTAACGTTCCTCTTTTTACCTCCTGAATCAAAGTATAAGAATGATTAATATGAAAATGGTTACATAAATCATAGAAATAATGGTTTTTAGGTTAAAATAACATTAAAAATGAATCCAGAACGTCGAAAAACCTTAGAGTAGTCCTATAGACTGAATTTGAGAGTGTAGTGGCAAAACTGTAATTTTGAAGAAAAACAAAAAAATACCCCATGAGCGGTGGTAAAATCAGGCTGTTGTGTTTAAAACCCTTTTCCTCCATTTCTCTCATTTTTCTTTCACTTCACTCTCACCCACCTTTGAAACCCTAGGGATTATTAGAGAGAGAGAAAGGAAGGAAACATAGGAGATTAGGCGTAGATTAGGATCAAAGCTGAGATCTTCCTCCCGACAAGGGCACAGGTAGGGATTTTCCTTACATTCCCTTACATTCAGGTTGGAAATATCGGTTTTGTGGATATATCGAGTACTTGCATTTTATGGATATATCGGATTATATCGATTAGATGCTTTTTTATGAATATCGATATAATGAAATTACATAGAAATCTTGAAATTCATAGAAATACTTTCTAAAAGTGTAAAAATGGCATTAATAATCAAATATATACATTGCAATGAGTTTTTAAAATTAAAATGAAGGTGGTGTGACTCAATTGCAACATTTTATGGATAGATCAATCTTGACCAAGGCAATCTTCATGCAAGGCATAGTGTTACGATAATGTAATTATAAGATCAAACATGTCATGCATAAATGTTTTTGACATGTCTACAACTTCTTCTTGGATAGGAAATTCGGGTTCATGCATGCTCGTTCAAATATTAACTTCTTATGAAAAATTAATTTATTAATATATTATTACTAAATTAAACTAATTTAAAATATAAAAACTTAATATAATACTATGAATTTATAATATGCATACACAACATTAACTAATATATAACTGATTTTAAAATTACTTAGACATGAAATATTAATTTATTAATATATTATTACTAAATTAACTAATTTAAAATATGAAATAATCATACTAAACTATCAAATTAAACTAATATATAGTTATTTGAGAATATAAAGAAAAATTTTGGAAAGTGAAATGAAGATTTGGATATTGGTAGAGAGGAATTTGTGATCAAATTAAATGATTTTAGAGAAATTATTTATAGATTTTTAGGTCAAATAACCGTTGGATGGTCAAAAAATATTTGTAATTTAATTATAACCGTTGGATTTAATTTTGGTGCAAATATGACCGTTAAATCTTCTTTAAACCGTTGGGATCAATCCATAACCGTTGGATCAAGTTAGGATTTCAAATCTGGTCATTTGGATATATTTCCGATATATCCCCGATATATCTCGATATTTTTACCGATATTTCATATATATCTCCGATATTTTACCGATATTTCCGATATATCTTCGATATTTTGAAGAAAAAATCACCCACACACGTGTGTGTTTCACTAGTCGAAATTTCGCCGAAATTTCGATTTGATACCGATATATCAGTGAAATATCGGCGAAGATTTCTCCGATTTTGTGATTTTTCCCTCGACGAATTTTAAATGACTAATTTCACTTGGTTGGCTCCTGTATCAAGGTATTTAGCCCGATGTTCGGCCGGAAATATCGGAAATTTTCATCCATGCTTACATTGAGGATAGGTTATATATCTATGTATGTTTGGGGGTTATTAAATGTTGTGTATTTATGGCCTGAAATCTCCATCCCTGTACGTGAGAATGAGGGGTTTTACTCTTAAATGTATTTTTTTGGGAATTGATTTCTAAATGCTAGAGTTTTGTGTGAGTTGAATTTCCTAACTGTTTTTTAAATTGTTTTATGACTGTTTGGGGAGTTTTAGAAGGTTTTCTTGTAACTTGGAGATTTATGGAATCATTGGTTATGGGTGATGGTTGTTGGTAGAATAAAATTCTGGTATGGTGATTGGTTATGGGATTGATTGTTGGTAGAATAAAATTCTGGTATGGTGATTAGTTATAAGTTGATTGTGGGTAGAATAAAATTGCAATTATAAATGATTGATTGTGGGTAGAATAATTCTGGTATGGTGATTGGTTATGGGATTGATTGTTGGTAGAATAAAATTCTGGTATGGTGATTGGTTATGGGATTGATTGTTGGTAGCATAAATTTTTGGTATGGTGATTGATTATGGGATTGAGTGTTGGTATTGGTTGTTTAAAAAAAAAATTCGAGTATTGGAGAATGATGTCATTTCTTCTCGAATGGGTTCTTTGGGATTGATTTTTTCTTCTAGTGATTTATGTGTTGAGTAGTAAAATAAATTGGTATGATCTCTTGTATTTTCTGGACAGGTTATTGAAAGTGCCTCAAATGGAAATGGGAATTTTGGAAGAATGAGTTATAAATTGGGGATTCTGAGGAAATTATTGGTTAGGAGTGATGAGTGTTAGTGATGGCGGTTGATCGAATAAACCTTGATTGAGGGAGGTTCCTTGTAAGGATGCTCGAATCATGCTCAAGAGGTTCCCTTGTAAGGATGTTTGAAAACTATGATGAATGAGAGGTTCCTTGTAAGGATGCTCAACCTATGCTCAAGAGGTTCCTTGTAAGGATGTTTGATAAACACTACTATGAAGAGTGAGAGGTTCCTTGTAAGGATGCTCTAAATATTCTTAAGAGGTTCCTAGTAAGGATGCTTGAGAAATACAACTATGAAGAGTGAGAGGTTCCTTGCAAGGTTGCTCATTTTATCTCAAGAGGTTCCCGGTAAGGATGCTTGAGAAACAAAAATAATGCGATAGGGGTGGAGGTTACTGTTTAGTATGCCACTTGCCAAAATAACGGTTGGAAATGGTTTTTGGTGAAACTGTTTATAATTATGTTTGTGTTGCTTGAGTGTACATTTACTTATGTTGTTTTATATAAACTTGAGATCACATTTTCCAATGTCATTTTTATGCAAAATTGTATAACTATGATATGTTATAAAATAAAAATAAATAGCTGACCTCCATGCGCTAAACCTTGTTGGAGTTGGGAGGATTTTCCTCAGGCTTCGTGCTCCCTACTTACATTCCTTTTCATATTTACGCTTTTGAGGTGGTAGGGCGGAACCGTGCACAGGAGGCCCCACCCAAGGGAATCTAAATCCGAGGTGTTTGCAAAAGCGAATCGGAGTTTCTTTTGTACTAAATTAGAAATTATTTTAAAATCATGTAAAGTCTAGTATTTTGTTATTCCGCTGCGTTATCATATTTTAATTCTTTGGAAATGTAAATGCCATTGTTGGGCATGTTCTTTTGATATTGTGGTCATGGCTTGGCTTATTCTTTTGGAAGGTTATTGTGGGTATTGCATACGATGAATGGAAATCTTATGGGATAATGTTGTAAATATTTTATGGATAAATGGGCCCAATGTGGTTGATGTATTAGAATTGCACAGGTTGTGTTTTGGGTAGAGCTCCCCGAATAAAGGAGACTCTGCCCGAATTTTATTAAATTAAGGACCCCCGGTTATTTATGGATTTTATTAGTGCTCTCATGGTGTAAATGGTTGTTAGTATGTAATGTCGTCCCATGGGGGATTTGGGTCGTTACAGGGTCTTGGTATCCATGCAGCTCCATTTGATTTTTGTAAGTGTTGAGGTGGTCTACAGGGTCTCTCGTTCCGTTGAAAGCCTCGATTTGCGGCATATGGAACTTTGTTGGGAGAGAGGAAGTCACGATACCTGACCATGACAGGGGACTCAGGTTCGCTGTACCAACCATCCATGGAAGTAGGGCTCTAGCACCTAGCCTCTTTCATGGTTCAGGCTCTTGTTGGATGTCCTAGAACCGCTGCTCCCAAGATCGTTTCTCCTTTCCCAGTTGATGGGGGTTGACTCTTCACCTCCGTCGTCCCTGTCGGGCATTCCCTCATTGTGACCATTGATGAGTGCCTAAAACACTCATCTTACACTCGCGTCGGTTCGTCATTTTCACATTTATTTTATAATAATTTTATAGTTTTTGTGGCTAGATCCCTGATTTTGTGTAAATTGTAGTTACGGGTTTATTGGAGCGTAAGAAGCGGCTTTAGACGGAGTTTTGGAACAATGAGGAGCGGTAAGGAGTGAAGTGTCACGTCGGCGTCATCACGTCGCTGACGTCCTGCATCAGCGACGTCCATTTCGAAAAATCTGCACCTCATCATTTAAAAGTCACCGAATGGCTCATAAATTAGGGTGCTCCCGGGAGGCGTCACGAAAGGCGGAATTCCGGAAGCGGATCGACGAGACTTGGAGAGTGCTCTGGATTTGGACCGTTCTCATAGTTAGATATTATTTTGGATAATATGATGATGTTTTAATACTAGACAATTTGATCTTTCTCTGATGATATTCTAGATCTCTTTCTAGGGTTACATCAAACCACATCACCTCCTGATGGATTAAGTTTGATCTTTCATGTTATTCAGTTGTTATTAATTTGTCACATCTACTCTATACCTGCATTTCAATTATATGTTAATGTCGTGATATTTGCTATGTCCTGCTTTGAGAATAGAGACCGAGAGATGAGGGTATTCGGGGATCGATGAAGTAGCCTTTGGCAGGTCGGTAAATAGAGATATTCGAACACGAAGGTGGCATTTGGGGTTAGAACATTTAAGCATTTCGAATCACAAGTCGAGATAGAGATATACTCGATTCTATTCACGAGATGAGGCGGATATACTTCGAGAGGATATCTAAGTAGACGAATCACCTCGCCATTGACATATTACAAATATGTTGAATACTTAATATCTTTACGTAGAATCCATTGAATGTGATGGGGAGATTTAGCCTAGCGCTGCTTTATTGAATTCACTAGAATCGTTAAGCTTAGTTGCGGTTTCCTTACTTAAATTTTACCTAGGAATGTTTGATAGGATGTTAATCGAAAAAGCGAGGAACCCTCTGTAATCAATTCACCTTTCCCTGTGGATCGATGTATCAGTACTTTAAAGGTACTATATTACTTGGGCTACGCGTGCACTTGCGCACGCAGGCATTCATTTTACACAGCGTTTTCCGCTGTCGAGTTTTTAGTAGTTCTTGGAAAGGTTAAATTGATATAGAGAGTAGGCGTAGATAGTATTAGTTTTTCGATTACTTTGTTATTTTTACAAGTCTTTGGTAATTTGGTTTTGTTAGTTCGTGTGTTATTCTGATGCGGGTTTAGGTGAGTACATCGACGGGTAAAATCGAATTAATCCAACACACTGTGTGATCTGAGCGGAAAGACTTACGCGCAGTTAACGCCCAGGAAACGGAGAGCGAGCGATTAAATTCCAATAGTCATGGAAAACAACGAAGAACAAGATCTTGGCGGTGAACACAACGGATCTGAGGCCCGAAATGGAAATCATGGAAGGAATCGGGCACCCCAGCCAGTTTATCTGACGGATGATCCTTTCATGCTACTAGATGAGTTTGTTTTACCACAGTAGGTTGTTGAGACGGCGTCGAATGACCCACCAGATTCAGCAAACAATTTCGAATTGAAGTCGATCACGGTCACAGTCTTGAGTTATCTTGTTCCTGGACACCCATGAGAATCCAAACATGCATTTGACTAACTTCCTGAAGTTGCGATACCATCGAAATCTCTGATAGATTCTTGAAGAAGCTCTAAGATTACAGTTGTTTCCCTTTCACTCGAGGATAGAGCCAAACATTAGCTAACCGATCGACCACAGTTCATTACCACATGGAGCGATTTGATCTGTAGTTTCTGACCAAGGTTCTTTCCACCTTCGAAAATTGCACAACATGCGAGAGATGTACGTTTGAATGACTAGAGAGGAGGGCACGGCGGAGGCATGGAACGAGTTTCATGAATTATTGAGAGTGTCCTCACCAGGCTAACCGGATGGATGCAAGTCCCACCTTCTACAATGGTGAAATGCAGCCCGAACTACTGATAGATGCCTCAATTTGGAGGATCATTGATGAAAACCACGGACCGGCGTATGAGATATTGGAAGATCTTTGCGACCAAGCCTAATCAGGTGGCACAGAAAGCTCCACCGGTAAACCACGGTGGAGTAGCGCGGTTTCAATGAGTCCTCAACAATCTGGTAAATCATGTGGCTCGGTGACCTGCATGACTAAATAGACAACGAGAACGGCCGCGTACCATACGGACCGCTCCATGGGAGTTGTGTGAGGTCTGTGGAGGCATAGTAGTGTGGAATGTCGGTCGGAAACCCTACGATGGAGCAAGCCCGGTGTAATCCGGGTTCGGTCAGAATCAGCCACGGTAAAGGACCGTATGGGGGAAACTACCAGAATCAAAATCAAGGCGAGGGGTGGCGTCTTAATCAGTCTGAGCGGTCGAGACAATTAGGGTATGGATGGAGGAGCAATCGAGAACAATATGCCATCCTAATCGAGTTCGTGAGCCACCACACGAGAGAAAAAGTGGACTTAGAACAAGCCTTGCCGGATGCTCACCTCACACACCGCCTTCATGAATACTAGGACGAGGCGAATATGCGTGACGAACCTTTCAGTTGAGCAATCAAGCGGCATAGTTGAAATTTGGAGTACGGATAAGATTGAATGGCCAATTTATTGACTGAAGCAGCAGAGTTCCTACCAAGCAATTCCAGAGGCAAACCCTAAGAGGGAGGAAAGAATGCGAGGCCATCACTCTAAGGAGTGGGAAGAGAGGTGGAGAACTTGGGGCCACAAGCCCGGTGTCTGAAGCCCCAGAAAATAAGGGAGTGAGACAGAAGCATCCCAAAGGACCGGATCTGAGATGCGACAACCAGGAATAGAAGCAGTCAAGATAATAAAGTCGGGGAAAGACAACGAAGCAGAGACAAAGCAGGATGAACTGTCATACCAATTCCGTATCCTCGGGGTTGAAGAAAGGTAAGTTAAGCAATTTGCAAAGTTTCTTGACATCTTAGAAGCTACATATTAATATACCATTTTTTGGAGGCATTGGAGAACATGCCTAGTCACGTGAAATTCATGAAAAGATCTTGAGTAAGAAAGTTGCGGAAGATATGGGACCATTGCCTTAGCGAGAATGCGAGTGCCATCTGCAAAGCTTCCCCGAAACTACAGATCAGGTGACTTTCTTCTTAGTTCTCTATGGGAAGCGGGTATCTAGAAAAGCCTGTGTGACTTAAGAGCGACATCAACTTGATACCGCTTTCGATGTTTAAAGGCTAAAGGCTGGGAGAACCAAAATCAACCACAGTCAGTCCTGACTTGCGGATGGAGTCATACCAACACCCTCGAGGTATAGTCGAAAATGTGCTAGTAAAAGTTGGTAAGTTCGTCCTTCTAGCAGACTTTGTCATTCTGGACATGGAGGAAGACGATTCGGTCCCCATCATGCCCAGTAGACCTTTTCCTCGCCACAGGAAGGCTCAAATCAATGTGCGAAAGTGAACTCAAACTAAAGGTAAGGAGACGAATCACTTTCCATGTCTTCAACCACTGAAGCACCAGTTGCGATCCAAATGGCGATATCATGACTTCTATTACGAGAGAGTTTGCAGGCGATGCGAAAAACCGGGGAAAAGCCTATGACTGAAAGACACGAGAAAGGGCAAGGTGTGAGCGAGAAGAATATTTCATCCACCTTGAACATGGGGTGCTTAGTATTATAGGGGTGCCAGCATTTCAGTTCCTTCCTAATCATGTCGCAGTGAGATTCGAGTCGTCGAGCTAACAGAGCATTAAACATAGCCCTTCTTGGGAGGCAACCCAAGTGTTCTTAAACTTTCCCTTTTGTTTGGCTCCAAGTTCTATTGTTTATTTGTGATTGGTATTTCGGTTTGTTTGTTTACTTTCAGGATGCGCGGATGTAGGTCAGGGGGAAGATTCGTTCCAACCACGCATTACAAGCTCATAGAGTCACAAATCTGAGAGAGGGTTCATGTTCATGAAGCTTCAATAGTAACAATTTTTCTCATCCGTAGCGTGGATTTCCCCGCGTGGCGGCGTCTGTCTTGACCACTGCATCGCGTCCGCGGCGTGTATTTCCGCGTCAGCGGCGATCAGATTAATACCCCTGCGTCGCGTCGCGGCGTGTATTTTCACGTCGCGGCGTCGGGTTTGTACCTCTGTCGCGTGCGGCGTGTCTTTGCGTCGCGGCGTGGATTTGCACAAGCCTGCATCGCGTGTGACGTCATCCTCCGCGTAGCGGCGTTGCCTGGTCAGCTCATCCGCGTCGCGGCGTGACCCATGCCATCCTTGACGTCACCACATTTAAGCCGAGCGGTTCATTTTGGCTTTTCACCTCACCCGCCCCAAATCGAAACCCTAAGCATCTGACACCGACCCTCACCGGACTGTCCAGACTGTTCCTGGCAGTCGGAGGATCCCCGACATTCTCCAGAGCCATAATTTGTGTTCCTAGACACCCTCTTCCCACAGTTCGGGTCATTGTGGCATTTCCCCACGTGCTCGGTTCCTAGCTTAATGGGTTGCATTCTAGAAGTGCCTTTGTACTCGGGGTGGTTTCGTGGGCTTATAAAGTGTTCATTAGAGTATTTTTAGGTCACAGAGTAGGGTCTTGAGTCTTGAGTTAGGAATTGGAGTCTTGAGTCTTAGTTAGTTTTCTAGCACATTAGGTGTTTGTGTTTTTGTCCAAGTCAGTAGGTGCCCACTTTGGGGCCACTACCACGTGTTCCGTCGATATGTCGGCAAGAGGGGCGAGTTGACGCTGGTCGGCGGCGAGGACCAGGCTCCGCGTTGATGCCTCGCCCGGTTTGCAAATATGAGGTACCGTCGGTTTGGCACCATTTGCAAAAACCGCTCGTTCATTAAAGAGAAGGGGTTTCATCACCCTGATGATTTCTTCAGAAAGACTATCGAGGCTAAGGGTGGCGTGCTTTATGCAACGCCCCCTCGTCCGGCGGCCCGATAGGCGTAGTCTGCGAGGCCACTACGCTGACCTCGCTTCATGTCCTCTCGAAAGGGTCGGGTCGCCGGGCGTATTGAGTCGACTTGATGCGAGTCGATCAATACTTTATAGTTAGGCATGTACGGCGGGGCCCTTTGATCAGCTCGTGAGCACCGCGACTACGAGGTCATCGCGATATTGACGAGGCGAGGTGAAGTAGAGGTCGATAGTGCCGGCCAGCCTTGATGAGATTTTAAGGCCAAGCATTTGGGCTTCATTCAAGGTTTGGCATCGCCCATCACTTGGCGTCTTATCAGACGGCGAATGTGTGTGAGTGACAGCCCGGCGTGCCTAACAACCGCCATTATCCGGGATATACCATTCGATGTTGGGCGGGTTATAGAATCGATCCTCCATAAGCGGGACGAAAATGAACACAGAGCTTGCTACGATCTTTGGCTTGTGCAAACAAGCCGGGGTGCCTCTTGACGACAATGAGGCCTGGCTTCATCCGATTAAGGCCATATCGGTCAAGCGGGACACACCTGGTGTCCCGCAACCTGAGGGGGTCTACGACTCGGGCCACGAGCCCTCAGACGAGGACGAGCTTCCCGATTATCGGGCTCGCTTTGGATTCCTAGGCGACACCTAGGATGACATAGGCCAGTCCTCGTCTCACCCACCTCCACCACCACCCTCGTCTCACCCACCTCCACCACCACCCTCGTCTCACCCACCTCCACCACCACCCCAGCAGCCTCAGGCGGCCGTTTCTCCTCCTCCTTCACCAGATCTTGAGGACCCATTGCTCTCACTCAGGCGTTTGAGCGCGTGCGGGATGGGGCCAAGGCCTCACCGAGTCCTCGTTACCCAAGATATGGAGGCGTTGCGTGCGGCGTGCGGGCTGATCCTGGACAATCGAGGCCATCATTCTACAGCGACGACGGTCTATCACGAGACCCGAGCTCACCCGGCTCCACAGCTCCAGGCCTCCACCACCGCCACCGCAGTGATCTTCAGGGGAGTCCCCTTCCTCTCTATTGTTTATATCTTACCGGTGGACAAGGATATTTTGTTTAAGGGGGGGATGTTGATAGGGTACTATATTTTTGGTTTTGTTTGGGGTACTATGTTTTTGTTCTTGTTTATTGTTGTTTGATTTCCGTGAGTATGCGATATTTTAGTTTGTTCCGCATATTAGTTGTGTTTTGTTTTTAGTATTGCATCTGGAGTTATTGGTGGTGTTTGGGTTTTAGTTTTAGTTTATTTTTGCATCGCACTTTCGTAATGAGTCATGTGTTAGTTGTTTGCGTGTGTTTTAGGACATTTTTGCATCTTAGTGATCGCATACATGTGCCATTTGGATATTGAGGATCAATTTTGGATTAGGTTCACTATAAACTTGTTCAAATGCATACACATTTGCTTGATGCTTTCGGTAATTAGGTTGAATAGTTGAAAGGGCTAGTGAATCAATTAGGGTGAGTCGAGAAACCAGGTTCTGAAAACCTGTCACGCTCACACACTAGTGACTTCGGAGTATGCATGAGTCTTAGAACCAACTATTAAAGTTCGATCAACCTAGGAGATTCGAACCATTTGAGTAGGACACCTAATCAAAGAGGATTGCCATAGGCCCAACCAAAAGAAATCACAAAGCAATAGAAAAGAGAAAAAGAAAAAGAAATATGACAAAAATGAGTATATGCATAGGAATAAAGCGGATCATCAATCGAGATCAGGGCCTGATCCCAAAGGGGCCTATCAAAGCTAATGCCACTGAGCCAGGCGGCCGCGGTCATTGACTTCTTGCTACATGGGACCGAGAAGATGGATCATTCTCACGCAACTGGAGTCCTTTGAGTTTGGTTGAGTGTTCGGGGTGAAGTTTGAAGGAATTGAATGCTGGTGCCCTTAACCAGTGGGTGAGGAGTCACCAATGGATCCCCGCTACAGGAACACTCGGCTAAAACTTCTTGGCACTAGGTCTTCTTCCATTTTGTTTTAGGTACGTAGGAAATTTCTAAGTAGGAGGACATGAATAAATGGGTGCATTCCTATCCTTTCCTAGTTAGCTTCTTCCTAATAGGCGAGTTAGGCTTAAGTTTGAAATTATCGGAACCTAGGCATATTACGGAGGTCATTCACTATAAGCACATAGAGGGTTTTTTTTGGGAAGGCTATTGACCATGGGATTTGATGCACTAGTCGGTTTCACCTATCTCGATAATTTACGAAAGTCAAATGTCGTATGCCTTCAGCGAGCGTCGAGCCGCGATTGGGTATGTGAGTGGATCCAAATTGATCCCCTATTTTCGGCATGTGCATCCTTGTCTTAGTATTGAATTTACATTATGTCGGAGTGTGTGTCTGTCTAGAGTCGGTTCTTGCTTGAGGACAAGCAAGAAACTAAGTTTAAGTGTGATGAGTGCACAAAACACTCATCTTACACTCGCGTCAGTTAAATCATTTTTCCCATTTATTTTATAATAATTTTATAGTTTGTGGCTAGATCCACGATTTTGTATCTGGGTGATTCTGAGGTTCATTGGGCGTAAAGAGCAGCTTTTGGGGCGGTTTGGAACAATGAGGAGCGGGCAAGAAGTGGTATCACCCGCGTCGCGGCGTCATCCGCGTCATGACGTCACCACGTCAGCGGCGTCATGCGTCGCTGACGTCCTCTGTCAGCGACGTCATTTCAAAATCTGCACCTCATCATTTAAATGCGAATGGCTCATAGAATTAGGGTATCGGGGCGTCGAGAAAAGGCCGCGGAATTTCAGGCCAGTTGAGAGACTTGGAGGAAGTGCTGAGATTTGGACCGTTTCTCATAGTTAGATATTATTTTGGATAATATGATGATGTTTTTAATACTAGACAATTTGATCACTGATGATGTTCTAGATCTCTTTCTAAGCTAGAGGTTACATCAAACCTGTCTGCTCCTGATAGTTAAAGTTTGAGTCTTTCATGTTTATTGAGTTGTTATTAATTTGTCACATCTACTCTATACACACATTTCAGTATATGTTAATGTCTGGCCAATGTTAGCATAATGCTTGGAGATCGAGATTCGAGATGAGGGTATTCAGGATCTGGGTAGAGTGGCCTTTAGCCGGTCCCGGTAAATAGAGATATTAGAGACACAGAGGTGGCATTTGGGGTTAGAACATTTAAGCATTTGAATACCGAGTCGAGATAGAGATATACTCGATTCTATTCCGCAGGAATGAGGCGGATATACCCGAGAGAGGATATCTAGTAGGCAAGATCACCTACGCCATTGACATATTACAAATATGTTGAATAACAATATCTTTAGAAAAGTAATCCATTGAGCGTGATAGGGGAGATTTAACCCTAGGCGCCTTTCATTAATTCACTAGAATCAATAAGCGGATTACGAGTTTTCCTTACTTAATTTTACCTATAATCATTTATTGAGATATTAATGCAGCGGAACTCATAATCAATTCACCTTTCCGCGGATGATATCAGGTGCTTTAAGTACACTATATTACTTGGGAGGGCTGCGCGTGCACTTTGCACATAGGCATTCATTTACACAGCGTTTCACTTTGTCAACCATCTCGGGCACGTGGGGATCATGCCCCCTTCTGCGGCCTATTTTCTCCTCCTTACGTCGACATCTCGGTTGGCGCTACTCCTCTGTGGAATGGGTTGCGGCCTTCGTGGGCTTTGTGTGTCTCTTTGTGGGCTACACAATACGTGAGTTCAGCGACCTTAGCGTGGTGGCAGGCAGTACCTCCATCTCTTGCTAAGCGGCTTTGGGGAGCTCAGGCGTCTCCCAGTGTCGGTTATCAGCATGCGTCCCTATTGCTCCCATCTCGAAGTGTGTGACTCTGCTCATGTTCCCGGTCGATACCATCGATCCGCGGAATGGGTTATTAATCAAAGGAAACGATCGTTCCATGTAGCCAGCTGATAGTGCTTTACTATCGATATTAGGCTGGGCTTCTTAGTCGGCCCAGGCGTCAGTCGGGCCGTCGATCTTATAACACGTAACCTGCTTTGATGAAGAGGGTCCGGCGGGGTGTGTTGGCCACCTCTTTGATGCCTAAGTTAGTTTCTTTCTTATGAAAAGGAAAGAATTCAACTGTTGGTGGCGTTGTGTATGCTTACATTTCTTTAGTGGGATTGCTTGGTATTTATCATGGGTGATCACGATGACTTTCCTTGTTAAACGGCGATACGACATCTTCTCAATTGGGTAGGGGATCTTTTTTTTCCTTATCGCTAACTGAGTATTAGAGGATAATTAGGGAGCCGTAATTGTAGGAGATCCTTCTTCCCTTAATGGGTAGATATCGAATCATGAGATTGGGTAACCTTTCTTACGGCTCAAGCGGTGGGACGGTAGTTATCAGTCACCAATCCGGCCCAGTGGGCTTAGTTCGGCCTTGGGCTCACACTTTGAGAGTGACCAAGACGTTATCATGGGTCGAGTCCCCACATGGGGCTCTTCTGCCGGCCCCACGTAAGACGCCAACCCGTTTTAGGGTTCGTTCCCTGGGCATGCGTTCTGGGCCTATGAGCTGATTTTTTAGGCACTATCAATATTGATGACATATGACAATTTTTTTAACCTTAATAAAGATGGGCTCATTATTTTTTTCCTTGTAGTGTCATAATTGGGATATACTGAATTGATAAGAAAAATTGAATTGAGAAATAAATTTTTAATAATCCATTCACCCTATCATAATTTACCTTACTCTAAGATTTATGTTATCAAATATATTGAAAGGTGTCATAGCGGTGATGCCACCATCCCAGCAACAATGTTACTTCCCGCTTATACTTGGAATCATCGCTTCCCAGAAAGAACAGCTTCTGCCACATGTTGAGGCTGAAGAGTTACTCCTTTGAGATTAGAATAAACATCAAGGGGGGCATCATCGTCTAGATTCAAGAATCTCCTTGACATAGAAGTCGGGACGGCGTAAGGCGACACACAATTAACTCGAATCCCAAATTTCCCAAGCTCCACTGCCGTATTCCTGGTCAGCCCCAGTATGGCATGCTTGGAACATGTATAAGAATGTGTACATACCCCGCCAACCACTGAACAAACGCTGGCTGTATTGATTATGCATCCGCCGCCGGCTGGTACCATTACACGAGCTGCATGTTTGGTCCCCAAGAATGCCCCCAAGACATTAACTCGCATTGTATTCTCAAATTCTGCAGCATCGTTGTCGAGTATATTAGTTATGTTGGGTCCTATAACACCAGCATTGTTGAACATGATATCCAGCTTTCCATGCTCGGCGACGGCCTTGTCGATGGCATTGCTTACGTCCTGTTCTTTAGTGACATCGCAGTACATGTGCATGAAGGAAGCAGAAGCAGTGCCGAGGTCGTCGGAAATGGAATGACCTTTTTCTTCTTTAATGTCGGCGATGATGACTTTGGCGCCGTGTTGATAGAAGAGCTTTGCAGTACAAGATCTATGCCTCAACGCCTGTGATCAAAGCTACCTTTCCTTCCAACCTAGACATTCACAAGATAAAAGTAAATAATTCATGATTGTTTTCTGTTCAATGAGCTAATTTAAGTTTGAAATTACATTACTTCCTAGTCTGTTAAATCATGGTTCTGATTGTATAACCTTTGAGATCAAAATTTTGAGGTCTCAAGTACCTGCAATTTTAGGATTTTTACTTCAAATGTAAGGACATAACAAGATACAACTGAAAAGGGGTTTAATCCTAAGACCTCTTGATCTGCGTCCTTCTACAACTTCTGATAACATTGTTGGAAGATAAATGAATTGGTATATGAGGAATATGAGGCAAAAAGACTTTGAGATCAAAATTTTGGAGGTCTCAATTTTGGGATGTTTAATTTTCTCTCTGAGTTCGTGTTGATTGGCTCCAATGTAAGAACAGTACTAGATACAATTGAAAATAGCTTTAATTTTTCAAAGTAATTAACTATGAAGCAAATGATGGGGAGTGTAAGATAAGCATGTCTGTCTACAAATGAATTGGAAAGTAACAAAGAGCAAAGACACTGCTGACCATTTCAGAAACAATGTTTGGGAGGGAGCTTGATCAAATATATATATATGTGGATGGTGACCTACCAAATATAAACAAATTTAATAATTATTGAATAACACAACCAATTAAGGATGGATATAGAAAATAATTCACTCAAGGATGAAACAATCTGGCAACACACCTTCTTGCAGCAGCTGAAAGCAATGAACTGCTGATCACGATGGCTTCCCTGAGGTTACTTTCTTTGAAAATAAAATTTTGAATTAATATCCAAAAGGATAAGCCAAATTTGGAAAATTGAAATGACCTCTAGGGCCCACTGGATACAGTGCCCCGGCTGAAAAGTAGAGCTCATCATATTATAATATACCTTAAAGGGTAATTGTGCTTCAGGATGGGCCTCCATATTTAATAAAAGGACTATTAAAGCAATATTTAATAAACCTGATAACATTTAAAATCAATAAGAATGATATAAAATTTTAAATTACAAAACTACCCTCCTACACCTTAACCTCAGCCCACAAGCAAACACACACCCACAGGCCACACGGCTCAACTAGGGATGACATCGGATCGGATTTGGATCGGATTTTTCCATCAGTATCGATCCTGTACTCAATATATCGTATCCGTATGGCATATTACGGATAAAAAAATCCCCAATCCATTATCACATCGCCAGTTTCGGATATTACTCCCACCTTGGATAAGTTTGCTCCAAAAATGCGACAAGGCATATTTTGTAACTGTAATGGCAGTTATAAACACATGATTCGTAAAATTTAGGAATATAAACTAAAGTCTAAAGTTAATAAAACATCACAAATCGACTACTTTATGCCATTATTCAAACCAGTAATTTTCTAGAACTAGTATGGTAGGTTCATACAAAATATAGGTAAAAGAATTAGAAAAATGAGGCAGTGAATTTTAAAATTGAAAACTTGGAAAGAATGAGAAAAATAAAATAAAATAAAATAAAAACAAATAAAAGAAATAATGTAGAAATCGGTCGTAGGTCAGAATCGATCGGCTAAATGGGTGTGTAAGCTTGAGAAAATCATACCTCATGCTAAAGAATATATCTCAACATTTTATGTGTCAAAAGTTAATTTCATGATATTAGAATCACGGAAAAAATCAATGAGACATTCTAAAGTCGTTTAATTTATTTTCAACAAAACATATCTGGTGTGCGGGCCGGGTAAACAAGAACATTCAAAACTTTGATTTGTTTTTTCACATCTACAATTTACTTTACAAAGCAATAATTAAAAAAAAATCTAGAATGGTATAAAATTGTGGAAATTAAAAAAAGTATTACAAACAGGTCAAATCAAATTTTTAGTCTAGAGAAATAATTAAATGGACAAATTGAAAATAAAAAGAATTCGAAAAAATCATTTACTTTAATGGCTCGGATAATTTTGTGCTCGCAGCTTCTGATTTACTTTACAAACCGATCTCTTTCCCTTTTCTTTATTTTTTTTTATTTGGTTTAATTGAACCATCATTACACCATTTACAAAATAAAATTATTATATGGATTTGTAGCAAATATTTCATACACCAATCACAATTAATATTTTATTCTACAAACAACCAAGCTACAACTTACATTCTCCACTTAGATTTGCACTTGCATAATTATTATTATTATTATTATTTTAATTTCCACTCATGGAACCAGGCACTAGACTTAATGTTCGACACACAAGCACAGTGAATCTCAACATTTAAAGCATGGCATGATGAATCTCAACATTTAGCACAAGCATGATGAATGATCTCATGTTAGAACATGATATATGTATTTTAGATTGGTAATGTTCGACAATGCAACACAATATTATATTACAATGGAGTACGTAGTGCTTCTACGATCTAAAATAAAAGAAAAAGCGAGAATACCAAATCACTAACTTTGTCAGATGTTATGAAGAATAGTCTAGAGTTGCTTTACAATGCTTTGACGTGATCACGAACTACAAGCTTGTTTGAGATTTCACTGAGCGACGAATCGAGAATGAGTGTTTTCTTTTACCAAATCAATGGTTTTTTTTTCGGATAGTGCAAGTGGTGCCTTTATACTTATGCTCGTGACTTACAAAGTATAGACTCGTTTTATCAAAAGCGGCTATCTTCATAAAACCACTCTCCGTCTCTTCCGCTTCTTTCTTCCTTCTTTCCTCCTTTATATTAGATTAAGATTTATACTTGACCCGATATTAGAGTTAGGGTTAGTGATGTTTGATTAGGACTTTAAGTGTTAAAATTAAAATTTACAATATTAGGAATTAAGAATTTGGTGTTACATTAAGGTTAGGGATTTAGGGACTAAAAAATCAAGCGGAGCCCGAGAGAAGATCGCCGGTAGTAGGACTTTCCTGCAACTCCAAGAGGAGATTAATTAAATCCCAAATGCCACCGCGACGAGATAGAGCAGTCATTAAGAGTTTAAGAGTCACATAAGTTTTAGTGCTTATCACAATGGGAGAACTGCTTTTGTTATCAAGTGACTATCGAGTCTCTTTGCAGGTGATTCAAGAATGGCCGGCATTTCGGCTTGTCTTGGAAGAGATATGTCGGAGTCCACTTATTTGGGAAGGATAATCGAAGACGTGGATCGTGTAATTTGTGAGGAACATCGACAAATTAGGGTTTGTAGTGTTATAAGTTTAAATTCTTTGTGTTAAGTTAGGGTTTACAATGTTAGCATGTTATGTTAGGATTTACAAATTACAATTAGGACTAGATTTATAATTTATAATGTTATTGTTAGGTTTGGGGTTTACATTATTATATTTTTAGTATTCATTTCTAACTTTACTAATTAGGATTTTTAAAAAATAGGCAATTAAATATTTGAATTAGTAATGTGAGATCATATCATATTATATAGTGTTATTACAAATTACAATTAATTCAAATATTGTATCGGATATTATAACATTCAAATATTAATTCAAATACACACGTTTGGGAGTCGGATGTAATCTACGGTTTCGGATCGGATATCTGCATCGTATCGATCCATATCAGGTGTCGAATTTTATCCCATATCCATATCCATTATCAGTCAAACGGATTTTTCTCTTGTTTGGCCAGATTGGGGAAATCCACGATACGGACATTGCACCATCTTTCTAGGCTCAACTACCCTTTTTTTAATATCCCAAAACTACCCTTTCCAATCCAAACCCAGCCCTCCCCTTCTCTTAACCCCCCGCTCACACACACAGCTCAACAACCTTTTTTTTTCAGTTTTTTTTTCCCTTTTTTTCTATTATACCTTTTTGATATAAATTACCTCCCTTTTTTCATCTTTCAAATAAATTCAATCTTTAATTTCTAATTAATTTTAAAAAATGATATCTTGTTTTCACTTATTTTAAAAATGTGCCAATTAAATTTCTTATTATTTTTAATTTTTTTTTCATTTTTTTTATTACACTTTTGTTTTATATAATAAATATAGTAAAGTAAATTAACTTTTAATATATAAACGGTCACCTATAGTGATAAATATATAAATAAGTACTAATATTTTAAATAATATGATTTTAATATATATATATATATATATATATATATATATATATATATATATTTGTGTGTGTGTGTGTGTGTATTTTTATATTTTAAATTTTTATAATCTAAAATTTTCAACAAAAAGTAGTAGAATTATTTTAATATTTAATTTTTTAAAAGTAATATTTGATAGTAGAAAAAGAAATAAAAAGGAATAGCTTATTAATAACTAAAGTAACAAAAATATTGTTTTTGAATAAATAATAAAGAAATATTATTATGTAATTATTAACATAATATCTTTTAAAAAATTTGAAACATAAAATTTAAAATATAAAAATATAAAGATAAAATCATAATATATGAGACTGTGAAATATCATATATCATGAAAAGAAAATAACACACACACACACACATATATATATATTCCATCAAAAAAAAAAACAATGGAACATAGGCATATGAAAAATAAGGGTTCGTTATAGTGGTACAAATAATATTAAACAAATGTATTAACTGTATTGTACAGAAGATGTACAACCTTGCATTTCCCATATAATTTAAATATTTTTTATCTGAAATCTCTTTTTTTATGTTGTATGCTCATACATCAACCCAGGATATTCTTTATATGTATCGGTAGATGTCATATTTAGCTCACATGTAATGAATAATCTAGTACATTTTTATGTCATAAACTTCCAAACTTTAAAAAAATATGAAAAATATAGTTGATGTCATTTTTTTATTATTTCCTTCTATCAATACAATGGACATATGCATATATTATTCTTTAATAAGGAAAAATAATGGTTTATTATACTGTACAAGATAACTACACTAAACGTATAAGGCAAATATAATAAATGTACAAGGGGTGTATAAGTTTGTATTTCTCATAAGATTTGAATATTTTTTTAATCGAAAATCTCTTTCCTAAATCGTATACTAATACACCAATCTAGAACATTCTTTTATACGCGTTGATTGATGTCATACTTAGCTCATACATAATAAATAACCTAATATATGTTTATGACATAAACTTACACAATTATAAAATATGGTTGATTTTTTTTTTTTTTTATTTCACCAATATCATGGAGATGACATTACTCTTTAATAAAGAAAATAGAAGTTCGTTATAATGTACAAGGTAATTACACTAACTATACAACAAAGGACATTATTACATGATATATTTTTTAGAGTTTAGGCATTTTGAGTATATATGTTAATATACTAGCTTGATTGACATGCTAAATGATAAATATTATATTATTATTTTTAATTCATATTTTAAAACTTAAAATTATGGGTTAACGCTTTTCCATTATATTTTTAAAATTAAATACTAAAATGATAATTACTATTTTTTTTGTTAAATATTGAATATTTTTATATTACTTTTTATTTTTATTTAAAAATAGTTTAACTTGTGGATATATTTTTTAAAAATTTTAGGTTTACAAAAATTTAAAATATAAAAGTATAAAAAAATAATATTATAACATGAAAATTAGAAATATTTAAATATTATATAGAAAAAATTAGTATTTATTAAATTATTGTGCTGACAGGGAATGTTTTTTGTAAATATTAAAACTCAATTTACTTTAATATATTTATTACAACAAAATCCAGAAAATAAAAGTAATGAATAATAAATTTCAAAAAATAAACTTTTAAGATTTAGTGCATTTAGTAAAAATAAGACATTTATCTTATAATTTTAATTAAAATAAAATAATTTATTTTGACATTTATTCATTAAAAATAAAAGAAAATAATAAAGAAAAAAATCTAATAAAGATAATAATAAATAAATATATTTTCAAAGTAATAATTTTTTATTAATTAAAATTTCAAAATAATTGAAAATATAAGGACATGTTATAGAATTGATTAAAAATCATAAAATATCATTTTATAAAAGAAAAAACTGCAAAAAAAAAACCTAAAGACAAATTGAAAAAAATAAATAATTTATTTTCAAAATATCATTTTATTAATTAAATTTCAAAATAATTGAAGTAAGTGTTATATTTATAAATTAATTAAAAATCTATAAAAATATAATTTATGAAAAAGCAACAAAAAAAAAACCCCTAAAGACAAATTGGAAAAAAAAAAGGAAGAGGGGTTTCGTTAAGGGTGGGCCACCGGGATGAAAAAAAGAAAAAGAAAAAGAAAAGGGAGGAAGCCATGGGAAGTGATCTCCATAAACCTTGAGATCCTTCTCCTTGTCTAACTCGTAGTACATGTGCCAACTATTAATAGACCTCAACATCCCGAACTATCTCGTTCGTTCATTTTCTGACCCCTGAGGTTATGTTCTCTAACCCTAGTGTTCATATTTTCCTCCTATATACATTCTACCATGTATATAATTCACACAATATGTAACACACAATCACATAGTACAAACATGAAATGCACAATGAATGCAATGGTCTAAACCGATGCCCATCAAGTCATAGGTAATCGCATACCTACGCCTTAATACCAAGCTATGAAGCTGGTACCAGATTTATCAGACACCAGGTAATCATAACCTAGGCACTGTACCATAACCACATGTCCTAAACTCATACCCAACCAAGCCACTAGAGTGTTAGTATACTGAGCTACGATCTGTATGTTTGCATTGGTATAAGATCATCATAAATGTCTGCCACAGGTCCCAATAGAAAATCAATCCCAAATGCGAGCGTTTCATGAGTTAAAAATAGGGTAGCATTGCCACAGCCCAAAATTTTTGCCAAACAGCCCCTTAGAGCAAAAACATAGCTAAACAGCCCCTTAAGGCAAAAAAAAACCCAAACAAACAACCCCTTGGGCAAAACAAACACAACCAAACAACCCTTAGAGCGGAAAATAAACCAAAGTAGAAAGAATCCCTACCTCTTGGAGTGTAGAATAAACTCTAGGAAGTCCCGTGGACACTTCCTAAACCCGAAACCTTTGATTTCCCGAACTCCTTGCTTGAATCCTCGGTGAAATCTGTTTCAGTCCCCATAAACCTCAGTCAGTAGATAAACTTTTGTTCTTGGCAGAAGCGCCGTCAGTGAGATGAGCTTTTCGTTATTGTAGCAATTCGACCCGTGAGAACTCCGTAGATCGAAGAGAGAAGTTTGGATTCCTTTCTTTTCTCTCCCTCTCTCTCTACGGTTTTTTTTTCCTAGCAGAAAATCTGCTCTTTTTCCCCTCCAATCTGATTTTCTATCTTTGACTTAAGTTTTAAAGACTTTACCCATATCACACGTGTCCGTGACTAGTCCGGATCCGTTTGTACCCCGAAACAATTTATTTCGTCCCAGTTCAAGTTAAATTTATTTTAAATGAACTTTACTTAATTTATTTTCCACTTTCGAGATATTTTTTCTCAAAAATTCCGTTTTTAGGGTCCACCAGGCACCCGTCACCTCGAAAATCGTGAAAATTCTGATTGTCTCGGAATTCGATGAAATTCGTATGGGTAACTATATTTCGCGAGACGAATCCAACAGTGAGGTTCGTTTTATCATCAGCGATCTAGAAAAATTCCAGGTTTGCAAATATGTACTATTGAGGCAATTTACCATTTTGCCATTTTTCAGAAAAATTCAAATTTACCCGAATTTTACATGCACCACTTCCCTAAAACAAGAGATCATGGGGTCATGTTTAACCACCCATGAAAGAATGTGTGGGGGTGAAGAGCGGTGTTAGTGGGCAGTTGGGGACGGTTACCCAAACTGACCCATGGTTTGGGATTCACATGTAAATCAAAAGGCTATAAAAGCCTATCTTATGGGGATGAGAGAGAGAGGTATTGGGAGGGAAGCCATCGTAAAGCCTCGTTCTCTAGTTTATGTTCTATAAGTGCTAAGGCATTGCATAAGTTTTGTAATTAGTATGTTGAGCAAGATTAATAAAACATGGCGAGTTCCATTACATGATTTATCTCTTTCATTTTACTATTCAAGTGGGAAACATTAGAAGGTTGACTAAGTAAGCCTTAGCGTCGCACAATTGCAAATGCGAAAAAATTGGCCTATTTTTAGTTGGTGTGACAAGTTGTATCAGAGTAGTAAATGATGTCAGATGAGACCTTAAAGGAAAGGGTGGCTCATATCGAGGAAACTTTGGGAGAATGGTGTGGCTTTGAGTAGGGTGTCAGTTGTGCCGGAGTCAACCCGTCTGGAACATCTATTTGTCTCGTATCCACGAGACCCATACTGATATAAATGCCCCTTGGCTCATAAACCAATACTCATAAAAACCAATATTTTTATACAAAATGATTTATTTACCATTGTCTTTGATTACAATTTATACAAAAGCGGGTCTTATTGCCCCGAGAATTTTCTAAATCGAGAGGGCCATCTAGGCCGTTTCTTAAGCCTAAAACGGAAGCGTCCCATCCCAGTACGTCTTGATTACCTGAAAAAGAGTCCCACGGCGGGGTGAGCAAGAAATACGATGGTAAAATTTCCCTACTTAGGTTACTCCCCACCCTAAGTCGCGATGCAATGGTACACGAACCTCTGACACGTACTATTATATCACTCATGCATATATTAACAAATTTAAATCTCATACATCATGTTATTCAGTTTATAATAATAACATAAACAGCTCCACATGATAGGCACAATCAGGTTAGTCTGGAACGGCCACAATTTCACAATCAACATGTGTTATTCACCCATGGCAGCAACATCACACAAATCACACAAGCGGTCAGGTGGGTCTGTCAAGCCACACCAAGTTTATTCCTCGGTCCAAATCTTTTGGAACCAAGTCCACGAATCATCAGGCCTCAACAAATCTATCCATTACATGACCATGGCAAAAAGTAAAACAAGTAGGAGAGAAAAACCCTACCTCGCGGGTTTGTCGAAACTCCCAATGCAGCATCCACGCGTAGCCCTCGCGTGTAGACCAACTTTACTCTTACGGCGGGCGAGCAAACCAGTCCGATCGTCGTAGATCTTAGAGAGAAGTCGGACTTTCTCTCTCTAAAACTCACTCTCCAGCCACCGCCGTCCAAAAAACCAGGCAAGAAGAAAATGAAGATGGGGAAGATGATGTCTTCTCCTCAAAATTACAAGTTTGCCCCTCATTTCTTTGACTTTCTCAGCCAGCTTTCTGCGCTGGCTCGATGAGGCCCAGTTGTATCTCGACTGGTGCCATGTGTCCCTCATGAGAACATGCAATTGTTGATGTTGGTCCCCTGCACGTGGCATGCCTGTTCACATACGCCTTGGCATCCTTACCTTGCCACATGTGTCATGTCCAGGCACCCACGCCTCAGCGTGAAATCCCGACCTCGGAATCCAACGAGGTCGGCGTGTTAGGTAGATTCGTGAGGCAGTTGCGATTGTCGTCCGTTTGGAGTCATCCGAGATCTAGAAAAATTCCGGATTTTGACCGAAATTACCATTTTATCCTTCCTTAGGAAATATGGATTTTCCGGGGTCTCACAAATGGAATATAGAGGAAGGCACTGTGTTCGTGTGGGCTAATCATGCTATGAATGAGTTGAACGTTCAAAGAGGGATGATGGAAAAGCAAAACCATAACATAGAGGATAAGCTTGCTGGCTTGAAGGCAGAACTCCTATCAATAAAGGAGGACTTCAAGCAATCCCTATAAACATTGCAAGAAGATGTGGTAGCCCTAAAGAAGGTTGTTCTACAGGGATCCCCTTGAGCCATAGAGGCCCCTCCTAAGGTACGAGTCCCTGAACCAAAAGGCTTTAATGAGACCCGATGTGCAAAGGAACTAGAGAACTTTTTGTAGGACATGGAACATTTCTTCAAGGCTGCTCATGTTACGAACAAGGAAAAGGTTTCCATCACTAGTATGTATTTGTTAGGTGATGCAAAACTATGGTGGAGAACAAAACTGGATGGGGATGCGGAGTCGGAAAGCCATCGGATCACCACCTATGAGACTCTAAAGAGAGAGTCTATGGAGCAATTCCTCCCCACCAATGCGGCATGGCTGGCTCAAGAGTCTTTAAGAAGGCTCAAACATACGGGGGACCGTGCGTGAATATGTCAAGGAATTCAGTTGCTTGATGTTGGATATTAAAAATATGTCCAAGTAGGACAAATTTTTTAACTTTGTGTCTAGGTTACAAGGTTAGGTGCAGACCGAGTTAAGGAGGCAAGGAGTGAAACACTTGCCCACTGCAATGGCTACAACATTTATTTAGTGGATTACAGGTTGTCAGTGTTGGGTTACGGGCGGGGGATATCCCATCGATTGGAACATAAATGCGACGGAATTTAAAATTTTTATCCACTTAACCCACGAGGATCACATGTGTTTCATAAAAGCAGAAGGAATGGTATGGCTTTCTGCTCTTGTAGATCGGTTGTCGACCTTCAAAGTGCAACGTCTTGGTTTGTTGGATCTTAGATGTCTTTGCGCTCCCAGCGACCACCCTGCAAGTATCCACACACGAACAAATTAATGAACGATCTTGTTGAATGCTAGTTCAGGTTCGTCTTCTCAAAACGAAATTAGGGTCTCTCTGTTTTGGTTTTTCTTAGAGTAAAAGACGACCACTACGAATATATATGTCTCACATATATATATATATATATATATATATATATATATATATATATATATATATATATATATATATATATATATATATATATATATATATATATAAATACACTAGAGGTTTTAGTCGAAACGAATTTTATATATTATTATATATTTAAAACTCTTTTAAATAATAATAATTTAAATTCAAATCCTTATCGAATAAAGGAAACAAATTTATATTATTATATATTTAAAAATTCTTTTAAATAATAACAATTTAAATTCAAATCCTTATCGAGATAAGGAAGCGAATTTATTTATATTTATATATTTAAAACTCTTTTAAATAATAACAATTTAAATTCAAATCCTTATCGAGATAAGCAATTTATATTGTGTATATTTAAACTCTTTTAAAATAATAACAATTTAAATTTAAATCCTTATCGGATAAGGAAACAAATTTATTTATATATTAATATATATTTAAAACTCTTTTAAATAATAACAATTTAAATTCAAATCATATCGAGATAAGGAAAGCGAATTTATATTATTATATATTTAAAACTCCCTTTAAAAACCTTTACGAGATTATTTCCTTATCAATAAGAAAATATAACAAATTAATTATTTGTTATAATTTAAATCAATTTAAACTTTCTCAAATTAAATTCGAATTTAAATAACAACTAATTGTTATTTGTAATTTAAAATAATCTCATCATTTCAAATTACTACAGTGAAAACCATAGCAGATTGTGTGGTTCTTAATGTGCGACCCTATAGGTTCAATTAACATTGTGGTAGGCACAAATCACATTTTTGATTCTACAAGTCATAAGTGGCCTCTAGCAAGACATTATGACTACCCAAGTTAAATGAAAAGCTCATGATCTGAGACAACCTTAATATAGCTAATGACATAATTCTTTTGTCTCATGATATCTTGATAGAATATAAGGCATGGACAAAGTCAACCTTATATCGTTCTATCTTTGATTACTCGAAACTGATTAGGCGACTAAACAAATGACATTGATCTCCATCAATTCATTTGAGCCACGACTCATGCATTCTCGGTCTCGATTGTCGAGGACGAAACCTAAGAGATGTCTCTCTTATAATAAGAGGGACAAATTCCATGTAATCGCTCGTATCTCACTACATAATTCTTCAGTAATAGTTCAAGTATAACCTTTATAGTCATCAGATTAAAAGACAACATTTGATTATATCAAACACAAATATTCCTTATGTTGAGTACTATAAGCGATCTCGGTCGAAAGTTTAATAACCTGACTATTAGAGATTAACTTATGACTTTGATCCATGTAATCTCAAGGCGGTCCTATCGATATTTGTTCTCAACAAATAGATATAAATTTGATTTGTATCTCATACACATATTCATCCATGAATATCAATCAAACTTATACTAATCTTGAATTCATTGTTATTCCTAACGATAATAACCGATTAAGGGACATTTAGAATAATTAATAATATTATTCAAGACAGTATATATAATAATAAACATGCAAATCATCGTAATAATAAATTCTCATAAATAGTCAAATACCATGTCATCTGATAGGCACAGAGTACTATGCTAACAATCTCCCTCTTGCGCTAGGCCCATTCATGTGTATCTAATACCTATGAACTTAGCATGACGATCATGTTGTGCTTGTGGTAGAGGCTTAGTCAATGGATCAACAACATTATCATCTGTTGGAACTCTACATATCTTAACGTCACCTCTCTCAATGATTTCTCGAATGAGATGATAACGCCTAAGAATGTGTTTGGATCGCTGATGTGATCTAGGTTCCTTTGCTTGTGCAATAGCACCATTATTGTCACAATAAACATCAGCAGGATTTGTAATGCTAGGAACCACTTCAAGGTCAGTAATGAACTTCTTGATCCAAAGCTAGCACCTTTCTTTTGCATCGGATCTTATGATGTATTCAGCTTCAGTTGTAGAATCAGCAACAGTGCTTTGCTTTGAACTTTTCCAGCTAACTGCACCACCATTTAAACAAAACACATATCCCGACTGCGATCGGAAATCATCTTTGTCAGATTGGAAGCTTGCATCTGTGTAACCATTTACAACCAGATCATCTTCCAATCCGCCACATACGAAACATATCTTTGGAGCCTTCTTAAATACTTAGAATATTTCTTGACAAATGTCGATGACTCTCCACCGGGATACGGCTAAGTATCTACTCGTTATGCTTAAAGCATAGAATCGTCTGGTCTAGTGCACAACATGGCATACATGATATAGATCTATTCTTTGAGGCATAAGGAATCTTACTCATCCGCTCTCGCTCATCTTTAGTGTTAGGACACTGAGATTTGCTAAGAGTAATACCATGAGACATGGGCAAGTATCCTCTCTTGGAATCTTGCATACTGAATCGTTTCAGTACTTTGTCTATGTAAGCACTTTGACTTAGACCAATCAGCCACTTAGATCTATCTCTATAGATCTTTATCCTAGGATATAGGCAACTTCGCCTAAGTCTTTCATTGAGAAACACTTCCCTAACCAAGACTTGACGTGCATAAGGTAGGAGATATCATTCGATGATAGGAAATGTCATCAACATATAAGACCAAAATACGATTAACGCTCCCACTAATTTTCTTATAAACACAATTTCGTCTTCATTTTTGACAAATCGAACCCTTTGGTGATTCATCAAAGCGAATATTCCAACTCAGAGAGGCACACTTGAACCATAAATGGATCTTTGAAGCTTGCATACTTTACGAAATTCTTAGGTTATGCGAGCCCTCAGGTTATTGTCATGTACATCCTCAAATGAGTTTCCATTAAATGCAGTTTTAACATCCATTTCCAAATCTACGTAATCATGATATCTGTGATGGCAATGAAATTAAATAGACTTAAGCATAGCTACAGGTGAAAAAGTTTCATCATAGTTTATACCATGAGTTTGTTTGAAACCTTTTTGAAGCTAGCCTTGCTTTGTAAGTATGCACTTTGCCATCCATGTCAGTTTTCTTTTTAAAACCCATTTGCACCAATGGTCTCTTTGTACCTTCAGGTGGGTGATCAAGGTCCATACACGATTATCGCCATGAGTTAATTTGAGACTTGTAGCCTCTAACCATTTCTCGATCTGGATCCAACATAGCCTCTTGATAGGTAGTGGGTTCATTTTGATCCACTAACAATACATCATAGTTGCTCCGGTCACAAGAAATCCATATCTCTCGGGCTCGCAGTGAATCATATCGGATCGTAAATTTTGGCGCTGGGAGGTGTGTCGACAATAGTTTGTTGACTATAGTATCCACGGGCGGTTCAATGTTATCTTGTGGTTCTCGAACTTCTTTGAGTTGTACCTTACTCCCCACTTTTGGTTCCTTTAGAAATAAATTCCCTTTCTAGAAAGACACCATTAAACCTGACAAACACTTTGTTCTCTATGGGATTATGAAGTAGTATCCCTTAGTCTTTTTAGGATGCCCCACAAAGACATTTATCAGACTTGGGCTCCAGCTTATTTGAAACTTGACGTTTTACATAAGCCTCACAACTGCAAATCTTAAGAAAAGACAAACTGGGCCTTTTACAAGTCCACATCTCATATGGTGTCTTTTCAATCGCTTTGGATGAGGCTTCGATTTAATTGTGAGCCTTAGGTTGTTTCTAAGTGCATAACCCCCAAAGGTAAATGGAAGATCACATTGGACTCATCGCCGTCGAACCATATCTAATAAAGTTCGATTCCTCATACGGACACACCATTCCATTGTGGTGTTCGAGGAGTTAATTGTGAAATGATTCCACGAGTTAAGATGGTCATCAAATTCTTGGCTCGAATATTCGCCCACCTCGTCGGTCCGGAAGTGCCTTGATTGTCTTACCGAGTTGGTTTTATTACTTCATTTTGAAAAGATTTGAACATTTCAAATGATTGATTGCCTGTCTCATCAAAAGTAGACATAACCATATCTGTAAGTCATCGATAAATGTAATGAAGTACTTGTAACCTCACAGAATCTAGACAATGGTCATACATGCATGTATGAGATCAATAATTCATTGGCCCTTTCACTTTGTGTCCGATAAATGGATCCTTTGTCATCTTACCCGATAGACAAGATTCACATGTATCCTTATGATTGAAAATCAAATGAATTTAAAGTCCAACTTGATGGAGTTTTGAGATGCGTTTTCTCATTTATATGGCGAGCGTGATGCTAAAGATAGGTTGAATTTAAATCATTGGACTTAAATTTCTTAGTAGTTATGTTATAAACATGAGAATTGTTGGATTTTGAAGGTTCATAACATAAAGACCATCACAATAAATAGGCATTTGCATAGAACATATCTTTATGAAAAATGGAGTAATTATTATTCTTAATAATAAAGAAAAACCATCATTATCAAACAAGAAACTTAAATAATATTCCTACATATTGTAGGAACAATATGTTGTCGAAACTATGAAAGCGTACAGGCAAAGTAAGTTCATAACTTCTGACGAAATGACGACTTTGCTCCATTGCCTACTCGTAGATCAATTTCGCCTTCTTCAATTGTCTACTCCTTTTGAGCCCCTGCACATTTGTACAAATGTAGAGATCCACCATCCGATATCTAATACCCGAGAACTAGAAGGAGAAAAAATTAATACATGCAGCATAAATACTTGAAAATTAGTCTCACCACCGGTCTTCTTCTTCTTCTTTAGATCTCCCCAAATAAAACTGCGAGTTTCTCGTCAATGATCGGGTTCATTGCGAAAACAGGCTTACCCTCCTTTAGGGCTTTAGCCTTAGGTTGAGTTTGGGTTTGGGTTGAGCATTGGACTTCCTTTTTGCCCTGCCCTTGCCCTTGTTCTTGAAGCCCTTTCCCTTTTGAACCATGAGAACATGGCGGACTTAGATTTAATATTACCTTTCAGCGGTTTAAGCATCATATGCGGCTCGAGGAGATAGATTGTCCATTTCATTCATGTTATAGTTAATGACAAATTGGCCTGACTATCGGAAGTGGTCGAGGATCAAATCGGGTTGCCTCTTGGCTCGATGGAAATCCAAGCCTATCGGGTGCTCGATATAGCCTTTCATTTTAGAACATGAGCACTAAGCGAAGCACCCTCGACCATCTTGCAAGAATGCGATTGCCTTGGTAGTCTCATACCTTTTGCCTTGCTTGTTGTTGGAACATTTTCCTTAAGATTGAAGATCATATCATAAGCTTCCATATTTTTCGGATCATACGAGTTCGGAACTCATGGTAGCTGGCATCAAGCATCTGACATCAATAGAGTCATTATGATGCTTCTCATAAGCATTCTTTTCAACTCTAGGAACATTATCCAATTTGGTTCTTCGGGGAGAGGTTCATCCAGGACATAAAGCTTCCCTTTCTTGTTTGAAACGATTCATCAAATTTCGAAACGATCAAAGGAAATTGGTCGGTAAGTTTATCCTTCTCAAGGACTGATCGCAGTGACATAGTAGAATTGTTGTTGTTATTGTTGGCCATCTACAATGAATGCAAAGTTCGATAAATATTTTGATTATGAAATATTCTCACTAAATTAACAACCCTCAAAGAATAATCATATTAATCTAGTGAGCTAAGATCCATATTTTACTCGACTTTAAGTCATTTGGCATGACACTTAAAATTAAGTTATTTAGTTGAGTAACTCTTACCAATTACATCTCATCAACTCTTAGATATTTATGGGATTTTGACATCCTTATGTCGGCATGTTTTAAATCCGCTAAACATCATATCGGTACTTTCATTACTCATCTTGTGTCGCTAATGTAACCTAATGTACTTATCTTTGGTAGAACCCACATTAAGGTGATAAAGGTTTGACAAGTGTTTAATGGATGGCATGTTAACTTTAAATTTTATGTAGAGGATCTTGATTAATTTTAACTTTCAATTAATAAAATCTCATCATACATCTAGTATGCATACTCATGTAACATCGCCCATAGCATCATATACGCCTGTCGCGTTTCACAGTATGGCCTTAATCTGAATTGATCTCCATAGCCAATATGAAGATCAGCAGTCATTCTGATAAACTAAAGCGGCTCCATGATATGGGGACTGACCTGACTTCTTGCTAGACACCTAGCTCCTCCATAAATCATGGTTGGATTGCATGACTTCAAATATTGCATTGTCTCTTATTTTATTACAATAAATTAAATAAATACTACTAATAGTAAAATAAAATTACAACAAACCACTTGGCATGCAAGCGTATTTAATAATCACAACCCTTGTAAAACAATAATAATAACACAAAGCGTCACATTGTGTAAAAAAGGTCATCACATGCACCATGTGAAGCAACACAACATGCAAAATATATCATATTATCATATAGCATAAACAATTTGCATTAAAAGAAATAAATTATAATAGGCGTGTGTTTAAAACCAATTAAATTCATAAGGTAGCTACGAAACTATGCAGCGGTTCCAGTAGATTAATGGTGAGTCGAGGCCGTGCGACACAAACCATTATCGATTACACAAACCTATTAACAAAACCTATTAACTATGTCGTTTGCACAAACCATAATATCACATATATTCAAAAACACAAATCATGCCAGAATCATATACATCCACCGCCTCCTGATCAAACATGGCATTATCGATTTTATGAAAGCACAAGTGAAGCTCGTCACAGCTGTTAGGTTCTTGCGAGTCTCCGTCGATTGGAACATAAATGTAATTTAAAATTTTTATCTCTTAACCCACCAAGGATCACATGTGTTTCATAAAGCGAAGGAATATGAGAAACTTACCTCTTGTAAATTCGTTAAATCCAGCCTTCAAAGAAATCTGCGTCTTGGTTTATTCGGATCTTCAAGGTCTTGTCTTTTTGAAAGCGACCACCCTCTACAAGTATCCACACGAACAAGTGTGAACGATCTTGTTGAATGCTAGTTCGAATTCGTCTTCTCGAAAACGAAATTAGGGTCTCTGTTTGGTTTTTCTTAGAGTAAAAAACGACCGCTCTGAATATATATATCTCACACACACATATATATATATATATATATATATATATCTTGCTAGGAGTTTTAGTCAGCAATTTTTATATATTATTATATATTTAAAACTCTTTTAAATAATAACGATTTAAATTCAAATCCTTATCGAGATAAGGGAAACAAATTTACCTGATTATATATTTAAATTCTTTTAAATAATAACAATTTAAATTCAAATCCTTATCGGATAAGAGGAAAGCGAATTTATTTTATATTAATATATATTTAAACTCTTAAATAATAACAATTTAAAATTCAAATCCTTATCGAGATAAGGAGCTTGAATTTATATTATTATATATTTAAAACTCTTTTAAGTAATAACAATTTAAGTCAAATCCTTATGGAATAAAGAAACCATTTATTATAATATATATTTAAAACTCTTTTAAATAATAACGTTTAGAATTCAAATCATATAGGACAAAGAAAGCGAATTTATATTATATGTTTAAGCTCACCCAAAACCCTTCAAAGTTATTTCCCTTATCAATAAAAAATATAACAAATTAATTATTTGTTATAATTTAAATCATAATTTAAACTTATAAAATTAAATTAAATTTAAATAACAACTAATTGTTATTTGTAATTTTGGTAATCTGTATTTTAGAATTACTACAGTGAAAAACACGTAACACACGTTATTGTCGTTCTTAATGTGCGACCCTATGGGATTCGATTAACATTGGCTAGTGGCACAAATCACATTTGACTCTACAAGTCATAGTAGCCCTCAGCAGACAGTGACTCACGAGTTAAATGGCTAAGCGATGCGAGACAACCTTAAATAAACTAATGACATAATCCTTTTGTCTGCATGATATCTTGATGAATATAGAAGCGTGGACAAAGTGGCCTTATATCGTTCTATCTTTGATTACTAGAAACCCAAATTAGACTGACTAAACAAATGACATTGATCTCAAATCCAATTCGTTTGAGCACGAAATGCATATTTTTCGATTTTGAGCGCGACCATCGTTTCTCGGTCTCGATTGTCGAGAATACGAGATATCTCTCTTATAATAAGAGGACAAATTCCATCTTAATCGCTCATATCTCGCTACATAATTCTTATTATGTTCAAGCACCAACCTTTATAGTCATCCAGATTAAAGACAACGTTTGATTATATCAAAAACACAATATTCCTTATGTTGAGAACTATAGCGATCTCGGTCGAGGTTGTAGCTATAATGAGATTAACTTATGACTTTGATCCATGTAATCTCAAGGCCCAGTGCATCGATATTCTATTTCTCAACAAATAGATATAAATTTGATTTGTATCTCATACACATATTCATCCATGAATATCAATCAGCTTTATCTTAATCTTAATTCCATTGTTATTCCAGCCCAACAATAACCGATTAGGGACATTTAGAATAATTAATAATGTATTCAAAAAGACATTATATATAATAAGCATCTGATAAATCGTAATAATAAATTCATGAAATAATCAATCTGTGTCCATCTGATAGGCCTGAAACTGTACTAACGGTCGAGGATCCACTTCCCTTTGGGTAGAAATGGAAACAAGATGGATCTAAGAAGCATAAGCCTGCAAGGAAGCCTTTAGATCAGGTCAAGGGGAAAAATGATGGTTGCAGCCCCTAAGGTTGGGGACGTAACTACTACTCAGAACATGCAATGACATCAAACCAATTAAATTGCTTTATATGTCGAGACCCATTAAGGCGGTGTCCCTGAAGGGCTATCTGCCCTTCAAAATACAAAGGAGGATGACTCTGACTCAGATGACTCGTCACCACAACCCAATCCTCTGCAAGTGGTGACCACCCTTCACAATCTTAGTCTTTTTTATCAACTAATGATGTGTTTGTTCATTTGAATGGGATAGGTGTGGCGGCGATGGTTGACATGGGTGCAACCCACAGTTGCATGGCAAGCTCAGTAGCAGCCATATTAGATCTGAGAGTGGAATCATATGCCAACGTGATCATACCCTTAAATGGCGCAGACCAATGGGTGGATGGCATTGTGTGGGCTATCCTAATCCATATAGGAGCATGGAGCAAATAGTGTGAAATGATGGCGATGTATCTATGAGACTTCAAGTTGATCCTTGGGATGGATTTCCTCATGGTAGCAGAAGTTGGTATCCTGCCGTATTTGGAAGCATTGACATTCCTAGACCAAGGAACTCCTTGAACAATCAATACATTGCGAGAAGGAGAAATGGTTGGTTCAAACTTGAATTTAACAAGGATGGTGTCTACAACATAAATCTTAGGGGAGTGACCATAGGGTAGTGGCAACCTAGATATTACAAATCAAAAGCCCTTGGGTTGAAATTTGGAACAAATGATAAATATTAGAGAGGATAATGGGAGATATCGATTCAGTCGATCTTCATTTGGGATGTCCTCAAATACAAATAGTTATAAAGTCTCATGTTAGTCTGACTAAAACCCTCACTCCGATGCAAATATCCATGCATTTAGGAAGGGATAGCTATTGTCGCACGATGGGAAGCATACGCTGAAGCGAGTCGCTGAAAATGCCGGATTCTATAGATAAGCTACGCGAACAATAAGGGTTGCTCACAAAGGCAGGGGTTGTGTGCTATAGGTGAGCCATGCATGCAAAGACATGCGCCACTATGTTGATCATAAAAAGTCAGACAAAGAAGTGGATTGTACCACACAAGTTCCTTTATGTATACAGTATTTAGGTTTGATGGCTTTTTGGTAATTTAATAAATATTTATTTATTTTTCCATTATGTCTCCTCAACATAGGTTGATCTCTCTTAGGAAAATCAGAAAAAATACAAATAACTCTTTAGGGCCTTGTGTGGTGTTGAAGAAAGGATGGTCATGGTCTCTTGGCTATACCATGAGCACGCCATGGCCTTGGCCATGTTTTTGGCACATAGATGGGCAACAACAAGGAGATGCATGGACTCCACGACATGCATGCCGCCTTCCCCTTGTGTCAATACAAGGGCATGTCAAAGCTTGTGCACACGGATGCAAGGCCATGGGCGACAAGAAAGGATACAACAGGACATGCCACTAAGGCTTGGTTGGCTCGGAAAGGCTTGGTTGTCTTAATCAATTGTTGGTGGTGCATGGCTCAAATAGTAGTAATACATGTTAATGTCTTGCAAATCGTGGGATGAAGGGAGTTAGTCAGGGACATAGCAACATGGCCCGGGGCATAGTTGAGCATCATGGATAGTGATATGCTGTAGGTTGGCATGAGATGAACAAGCGGCTCGGGTAGCAACCAAGGGAAGGCCATAAGGGGTTGCATAGTCACGGAAGGAGTTGAATAGGCGGTTGGCAATAGTTGGCAGTATTTACAGGCATGTTCTATGAACAAATGCACCACTTCCCCAAAACAAAAGATTGTGGGGTCATGTTTAACCATCCATGAAAGGGTGTATGAGGGTGAAGAGTGGTGTTAGTGAGTAGTTGGGAATGTTTACCCAAACTAACCCACGTTTTGGGATTCACATGTAAATCAAAAGGCTATAAAAGCATATCTGATGGGGATAAGAGAGAGAGAGGTATTGGGAGGAAAGCTATTGTAAAGCCTCATTCTCTAGTTCTTGTTATTTAAGTGATAAGGCACTGCATGAGTTTTAATTGTAATTAGTCTATTGAGCAAGACTAAGAAAATATGGCGGGTTCCATTACATGATTTCTCTCTTTCATCATACTATTCAAGTGGGAAACATTATAACACTGACTAAGTAAGACTTAGCGCCACACACTTGTAATGACAAAAAATTGTAGCCTGTTTTACTCGGTGTGACACTAAGCATGATGCATCTATTTATTAAATTTATCAAAAAAAAAATCTATTTATTAAGCATTCGTATTTAAGATATAGTAAAATACATGATATTACTACAAAAACATTTATTCTAAAGATGATTTATGAAGGTTAAAAAAAAAAATTAATTACAAAATACATTCTCATTAGACATGAATAATAAACATTTAAAATTGAAAATAACTTAATTATTTTCTACTTAATACTTAAAATTATTTTTCATTTGAGTTAATGATATTAAATTACTTTACCTAACCTTTTAAATTTATTTAATAATTTAATTAGATTATTAAGTTGATTTATTAAACACTCGACTAAAGGATATCTTTGAATGTAATTAATAGCATTTTATTCACAAAGTACGGTGTTTAACAAAATTATAGATAACTGCATAATGACTTAAAATTTGATTTCTTACACAAGGGGTCCGCCTTTCTCTCGGACGTTTTTAAAAAAAAAATAATATTTTTAATAAAAATCTATTAAAATAATACATATTTAAAAGTATTCATTTAAAATGCTGCACATGATGCCATATGTGCTAAAAAAATATTTTTTTAATCCTCATTCCCTTACACAATTTACAGTAGACTGCGTCTTTTAAGCAGAAACGTGGTAAAAATTTGCGTTAATTTAAATGCTTTTTAATATGAAACACATGTTACACTAAACTCGTCTTTTCAACAAACAAGTTCTTTTTTTGTAAACGGTGAGTTCTTAGACTGCATAAAACTCGTCTTTGTGCCTCTGAGTTATATTCATGATCCTGTGGTCGTCTTTTGACAAACGAATCTTAAATTTGCATTGAGTTATTTTAACAAAGCGGGTTTTAATTTGAGGCCCGAACTCTTCTTTTGACAAAACGAGTTCTAAATTTGATTGAAATGATGCTTTTCAAAAGACAAGTTCTGAATTGTATTAAAGTCTTGTACACCAATTTCTTTTTCTATTCTTACCTTCTTTCTCTTTCCTTATTCTTATTTTTGCTTTTTTTGGCTTATTACTGAATGCAATTTGCTTTCAATATTTTGTATGTTTGTTTTTCCATTTTATCCCAATTTTTACAAATTTTAACTGAAAATAACATACCAAAATATTTAATTGTTTCTATTAAATTTAAACGCCCTCTTCTCAACTGGTAATTGTTTTTTTCTATACCTCACCACCATTGGACAAGTGCCCATTCATCCAAACAATTAAATAGATTATATTTTAAAGATTCTTTTCTTCATCAAATTTCTGACAACCAACGAACAATTCCGTTGAGGAAAGAAAAAGGAATTTTTAATTAAAATTAATAATAAAACATTTAATAAATCCAATACTTCCACACACCAATAATTAAACGAAAAGAAAAAAATAAAATTTTTAATAAATTGATAATAAAACATAAAGACATAACCAAATTTTCTGTTAAAGTAAGAAATTCTACATATTTTAATCAAGTGAAAAATAAGAATAATCATTCAATAACATTGGGATAAAATTGAGTAAAAAGTTCCTCATTCAAGATAAATTCCTGAGAATTAGGATCTTTTAGTTTTTAAAAAACTGAAGAAAACATTAATAAATTATTTTTCTAATTATTTTAATATTAATTTAAAATAAGTATATAAATATGAAAATTGACTGAAAGTAAAGTCTTATATATATATATATATATATATATAATATAAAATTAATAAATTAAGATGTTGACTTCTAGTATATAAAAACAAATAATTTAATATTTAATAAAAATAAAATATTAAAAAACAAAAAATTTAATATAATTACAAAAAGTTCTATTTAACATTAAGTTAAAAAATAAACAACAAGCCGCCACCTTAATAGAATTTTAATGCACGCATTCCAAGAAGTTTCAACTATGATTCTCTTGGACGTTGGAGAATGGCCATAAATCTTCAAATAAAAATCTGAACAATTACTCTGCTCTTCATAAATCTGAACATTTAAATCCGTTAAGGGGAAAAGAAAAAAGGAATTTTTTAATTAAAAAATTAATAATAAAACATTTAATAAATCCAATACTTCCGCACCAATAATTAAACGAAAAAAGAGAAAAAAATAAAATTTTTAATAAATTGATAATAAAACATAAAGACATAACCAAATTTTCTGTTAAAGTAAGAAATTCTACATATTTTAATCAAGTGAAAAATAAGAATAATCATTCAATAACATTGGGATAAAATTGAGTAAAAAGTTCCTCATTCAAGATAAATTCACAAGGGATTAGGATCTCTTAGTTTTTTTTAAAAAACTGAAAGAAAAACATTAATAAATTATTTTTCTAATTATTTTAATATTAATTTAAAATAATTATATAAATATGAAAATTGATTGAAATTAAAGTCTTATATATATATATATATATATATATATATATATATATATATATATATATATATATATATATATATATATATATAAAATTAATAAATTAAGATGTTGACTTCTAGTATATAAAAACAAATAATTTAATATTTAATAAAAATAAAATATTAAAAAAATTTAATACTTAATTACAAAAAGTTCTATTTAACGTTAAGTTAAAAAATAAACAACAAACGCCATCTTAATAAATTTTAATGCACGTCTTCAAGTTTCAACTATGATTCTCTTGGACGTTAGAGAATGGCCATAAATCTTCAAATAAAAATCTGGACAATTACTCTGCTCTTCATAAATCAGCAACAAAAAGTTAAAATAAGAGGAAAGAGAACCATTTGACGCCAAATGGTTCTAACACTATTCTTTTCAGATTTTTAACCTTAAGATGAAAACCATTGGGAAAAGAAAGCATACAGATACAGTATTAATATTTAGTGTCAAAAGTCATGATACAAGGCGCTGTGTGTGACCTTTTTAACAAGTTGAGGAGATCCTCCCAACCATTGAAACAAAACCAACAATGTCAGAATAATCACAAGCAAATATATGAGCCGATTAAACAAAGACTTCATTGGATATTTTGGTGGCTTTTTGCTGCTCGTATACTGTGTTGGGTAACTTATCTTTCTTGAAGGATATGGCTTCTTCAATTTGATTCTTCTATTTGCTGTCCCCTGAAAAGGAGGTCCTTGAGTTGTCTCAACTACTGGGTTTGGAGGTTCAGATCCTCTCTCTAGATTGGTTTTATCAGGAACCGTAAATGGGAATTGAGGATCATCATCAAGTAAAGTTTGATCGAGCTTTATGATATCATCGTTCATTATTTCAGCAAAACAATCATCCGCCCTGTCATAGTCCTGCAATATAAAAGATGTTAGAATATGTTTCAAATTCCTAATTTGTAAAAAATATTATTGGTCACGAGGGAAAAAATTTATGAAAGAGATGCGGTGTGTGTAGAAAAGTAAGAGTTTTGTGAGGTCTTTTCTCAATAGTATAAGCGTCCTATGGTTTTAAGAATAGTGGAAAATTTATACCGTCCGTGGATGTATTAAAGTTAGTCGAACCACGTTAAAACCCTCATGCACCTCTATATTGATTTCGTTTTTGAATTCATATTCTCATGCACCAAAGCTTCAACATTCATAACAAAAGACACCTATCAAATTCCACATTTAAATTTATGGTTGATTAACCAATTGAAGTTTCATTCAAGCCTATCATTAGCTTAACCTGTTAAGCAAAAGATAAGACTATATAAGAGGATTGGAGGAGGCCTGCTTGATAGAATCAGATCAAGAGGTCTAAATTTAGCATGATGGAATTAGATTATGTTCCTCTTGGGCAGATTCTTAAACAGGGAGGTTTTGGGGAAAGGAGTCAACAACTTCTCACAATGAAAGGGAGGAAAAAATGTCCTCCAAAAGGGGGGGCGTGTTTAGAAAAACCTGCTGGTGTGAAGACTCTGGCTGTGTAAACTCATTTGACAGTTTCTGATCAGATTCAGGTGCAAAATCAACTTGCCCAATCGAAGAAGAATCGTCGTAGCTACTGCTACACTTATTTGAACTACATTCAATTCCCTGCTCTCTTTCCAGACATGTTGTCCTGGTCAGTACTAACTTCAGAGATTGCATAGTTATGACCAGTCATAGATGACAAAAGCCTTTGAGCTCCATTCGATCGAAAGTCAGTGTTCTTTCGAAGGCGACAAACAACCAGAGAGTCCTACATATACACAAATCCAGTAAATACTTTATCAATTTATTATAGAAACATGTCAAAATAATATGTCAACCACTGTTTAACTAGGACTTTCATGCATTTGCCAAATTAGGAACAATTAATAAGATTTTGAGGTGTAAGATTCCAATCCTTCAACTAACAGTTGTTTCGTCACTAAGACAATGCCATTTGATCACGATTTCCCTTTATTTTGGCGGCACTCCTTTTGGTGTCGTCAACATCAGTTCAAATCAACAGCAAATCTTTCTCACAAGTTGTATATGGAACAAGGAAATCCAAAGGAATAACAGAGTATATTCTAGTTGATAAAGTTGTGCAGAAGTAATCACATTATATAAGGTCTACAAATTTAAAATAAGGATTTATAGAACTAAACATCTACCAAACTGTGGACCTGTTCATGTCTATTTATCAGATATGAACTCTACTTCATGGCTATTGAGATCCTTGCTTATTTATAGGCAACTTAAAACTATTTAGAACACATGTGTTCTTGAATTCTGTATTGTATTCCTGAAACTACTAAACTATTTCACATGACTCTATAGACTTTCATCCAACTCTTTCTTCTTTGAGAGCTTCTTCTATGATGCCTATTTATGAAAGCCTATAGAATATTTACAACATTCTTGAGTGCTGTAGAACATTTCTAGAACTACTAAGCTATGCAAGCTACTTATATTATAAAAAAAATAATGATTGTTCCACATGATTACTCCAAAAACTTCCAAACAATGAGTATTCTCTTATTGAATTTTAGAAATTTTATCGATCTGATGAGGGAAACAAGGTAGATGTCTCAAATAAAGCTGAGCCTAGAGTAAATTTCCCTAATCTAGAAAAAATAAATCTAATGTCTTGGTTAATCAACTAATATGGCATAGATCAAATTCTTCAATTCTAGCAATACATAAGCAACCTAGAAATAAGTTATTGATGAAAAGATTTTCAAATACTATAACAACAAACAAAAATTCATGTCAAATATATATAATACATAAATGGGAAAATTAATATTAAAATCATGACTTTGCATTTTAAATCTAAAACAAAAAGACTTTGAAGTTTGAACCTCTACCCTATCCAACATGGCACGATGGAGCAGCGTCGTTTTAAATCTTTAAAACTATAATTAAAATGAGAAGTTGATATATTTTAAAGCAATTTTTGTTCGTGATTTAAATCTGAAATCGCGTAAAGCTCGGAATTTAATACTAATTTTCCAAACATAAATCACCTGAGATTTTCCTTCCATACAATACTCATGCATTATCCATTCTGTCCTCTCTCCTTTTTGGTGCACGGCATGTGGAAAACCAAAGTTCCTTTGTACCGATCAGGTTAGAACCTGACTTCACATTTCTCTCTTTCCAGTAGCTTTCCAGTAACCATATTCAGTTGCCCTCTTACTCTGAGAGCCATTTGGATACTTCCTTCACGAGGAGGAGAAAAGAAGAACCACTCATTCTCCGATTCAATAATAGATTTGGCTGGTTAAGAACAAATTGGCATCAGCACTTTCCAAACATGAGAAAAACCTGTGGCTTTCTTAAGAGAAGAATACTAGATACATGTTTAAGAATGACTGAACTGCATGCATGATTAAATAAAACATAAAAATTAAATATATGAATATATAAAAAGAAGGAAGACACATTCCACTATTCAATTTATTTGTAGACATTGCTTGTTTTCCAAGACTTTTCTAGGATTCAATCGTTTTAAGTATGATGGTGCCCCAGCCCATCACGCCTAGCTCAAGTGGTGAGCCTCAGCGTTAAGGCAAAGGGAAGGGGTATCGGGTTTGAGTCCCAGTAGAGAACAGATTATATTTTGTATGTCAAATGCATAATAATTTGTCAAAAGAAAAAAAGAAATATGATGCACCGTTGATGCGGGACAAGAATAATAGCGATCTGGATCGAGAAGTTATGTTTGGGATCTCGGAAATTGATATATTAAGGCTACGAAAAATAATAAAATTAAGAAGAAAGCAAACAAATAAATAAAGCGAAATTCTCGAGTTTTTCAATATTATATCAAATCTACCAAAAATAATAACATAAGGTGCTATTTATAGGCACCAAAAATCTGGATAAATCGCAAAAATCGCTAACGAGATAAATGCAAATAACGACAGGATAAATCGTAAAGCGCTAACGGATAAATCTATCACGATTAAATAAATAACTAATAATAATAAAAATAATAATTGAACTTGGTCTTCCTATCTTGTCTAGTCCTAGATATGAGCCTACTCCATGCCCCATCACCCGGAAAACTTTTTTTTTTTTTTGACATCTAATAATCTTTGCTTTCATGATTTATAGTTCTATGAAATGTCAAAGCATCAAATACTTACACTTTGTTGCTTTTGTTCACAAGCTGCATATTTCAGAGGTCAAGGGGTTATAGAAATTACTCAGCAAAGAAATTGCATAACTCACACTTTTTGGACTTTTTTTGGCTTAGGGATATTATACTTGAGTTTATGAGGTAGGGACCCTTGGATTCACCCAAAAAATTAAGGACTACTTGACTTCTGGACCCAGTGGTGGCCTCCAAGATTTTATATTTTGTGTGTTAGCATTATAATATTATATTAATTTATTAATTATGGATTAAACATAATCATATTACAATTTTTATTATATAATTATGCATGTTAATTATAGATCATTTATGGAATGGTTTAATGTCTTAATTATGACTCGTGATTCTATCTTACTCTCTCTTCAACTTTGTAATTCATTTGAATGCTCAATTGATAAGTATGTCTTATGTTATATAAGTATATAGGAGCGCAAAATTTTTATAAGGGTTTGATAAAGCAACTTTAAGAAGGAAAGATCAAATGTATTTCTATCTTTCTTTTGCTCTACATCTGTAGATTGAGAGGCCCAGTATGTCCCATAATTAAAATGTATCAGGTATGTTTTTAATATTATAAATTGATATGTTTTTGTTGATAAAGTTATTATTTTATAATATATTTATTGGGTTTTGTGGCTGTCCAGTATTATTTGGAGCTCAATAAAATTTACAAAATAATCTAGCATACTTAATAAACTAATGATATAAAAATAAAAATAAAAATAAATAAAAAAGATGTTGCATTATAATTTTTTCTTAAGCCAAGCGACGAAAGCCATAAAGGTTTTATTTCTTTCCCGATAACGACACGTTCGGTCCCTTTCTGGACCACCACCACCATCACATGATCCTTGCACTACGCCTCTGAGGCCTCAATCTTGTAGATACTCTAAAGTCTAAAGTCTAAAGTCTAAAGTCTAAAGTGAAGCATGCTTTTGAACATGACCCCTCCAGAATTCCAGCAAAGCCCTTTTCCTTAGATATGAATTATAGAAATATTTGACCTCATGTGCATTCAAGAAACTAGACATATTGTATTAGAACTTTCTAATTGTAATTTGGGTTTCGCTGTAAAAAGCTCGATATCATTATATTATTAGATTTAATTTTTTTTTTAAATTTGAGTTTTTTTAAACAAAATTTTAATCTACATAATGTAATCTCAAGAAATAAATTTTTTGCAGCTTAATGCCCTTTGCCATTTTATATATTTACATTTATTTGAAAAATAAATACTATTTTTATAAGAGAATAATAGGGGGTATTTTTGTTAAAAATAGTGACAAATATCGATGATGGTTAGACTCAAATAACCCAAAATTTATGAATCTAACTTTCACATGTTTTTCCTTAAAAATAACCCATTTTAATCAAAAATACCCTTTTATTATTTTGAATATTTGCATGAGAATATTATAAAAGGAAAGGGTTAATAAGAATATCTTTGTTAAAAAAAAGTAAAAATGGTTGAAGAGTTAGATTACTGAAATTCAATTTTCAAAAAGGTATTTTAATTAAATCACCTTTTTTTTTCTTTTACAAAGGGAAAGTGAGGATCAGCATTGGGCTATGTAGTCCTTTTACTTATTTTTCATTATGAGAAAAAAGTTAAGCTTACAGCGCAAACCATCAACTATGTGTCTTGATTTTTTTTTTTCCATTCCAAAGCATTTCAAAATAAAGTTCTATTAGAAAAACTAACAAATTTAGCATCAATTCCAAAACAAAACGTTCAAGCCGGCTAAAAAAAAAGAAAAAAAAGAATGTTGAGCCGATACCTTTTCTTTTCTTTTCTTATTTTTCCCAGCAACCAAACAGATTCACAGAACCTCTTTCTACAGAGTCTACTAACCTGGTAAGTCCCAAGGTTCGTATCTACAGATCTCAACCTCAGCAATAACTTCCGCGCTCCTATCAGAGCCTTGAATCTTCTTCTTCAAGTAATGAGATATCAACTCCTCATCGGTCGGCGAAAACCTAAACCCTGGAAACATCGACGAAGCTGCAATCGACAACTGCGTTTCTCTCGGCATCTCAGACATCCTCTCCTCCGGAAACCGTTGATTTCCCTCGATCCATCTCAAGAGTTTCAGTTTCTGTCACTTTCTCAAGAAAGAATCCGAGAGGAATTACTGCAGCTAGAATCTCGGCACTTTGGCTTGCGTTGCGGTTATTCTCTCTCTCTCTTACTTTCTCTCTCGACTTTCTGCCACTTTCAACTCGGTTTCCTTCGGTCACGGAAAAATTGAGAGGACTTGACTCAGCTGCAACTTTGGGTCTATGATTGCTTTTCATTCTGCCTTTTCTTTTATTACTATTATCATTATAAAGTTTTACGTGTCGATAGAGATACGAAGAATAAGTGGTCCTTAACGATATGTCGGTCTGTCCGTACATTTCAACAAAAGCACGTGCATTGTACACGTGTCAACGGCTCATGTAAACTGATGGGGTTATGTGGGGCTTTCTACGAGGTAAAATGACCTTTTTATTTAAATAAATAAATAAATATATATATATATATATATAGATGGTTTTGAAACTATTATCCAATATAGTTTTTTTTATCGTTTTATTTTTAAATTAAAGCAATAATTTTTAATTACGGTTTCATTTCAATAATGAAATTTTAGTTTCTAATTAAGACTTTTAAATTAAATTTAAAAAATAAAATAAAAAACTAAACCTTTTTCTAGGGAATCATTTTGAATAAAAATTTTATAAGTTATTTAAAATAAATATTTTTTTTATAAAATGGACATTTTAAACCCATAATCTCATTTTCACGGTGGTCGGTTAGCTTAACCCCATTATGGCCATAGGCGGCCTGTGGACCTGTGCGAGGAAAATGTTGGTTTTTACTTTTGCATTGAAAAAAAACTTAAATGGTGAGGTTTTAATTAGGCCGAGAAAAATTTAACACCATTCACGGACATTACACAAATTTGATAAGTTTTTTATCGGTTTGAACTGAGTATAATCGTATTGATCCATATAATATGTTTAATAAAAATGTTAAATTATATCAATTCATATAAGACGAATTTGATCTATGTTGACCTATTTAATTATTATATTAACTAATATTTAACTTAGATTAATTCATTTAATATATTATTTATGTTAAATATTAATAAATTAATTATAATTTGTATTATTTTAAATTACTAAATTAATAAATGAGTTATACATATGGCATTTATTTCCAAGAAGAATATGAAAAAATATGAACATAAGATGTTGATATTCTAGAAGTCATAATATAATTTTTAAAGAAAATATTAAGCACCTACAAGTATATTATAAAAGGTGCAAGAAATTGAAAAAACATATTTTGTTATAAAATAGATAATATCCCAGGAAAATGTGGATGTAAAGAGCATAAGAAAAGAAAATTTAGAAAACAAATAGGAAAGCCAATAAGAAAATTTATAAAATATAAAATATTTAGAAAAGAATTTAGAAAACCATTAAAAAAAATATTACAAGAAAATATTTAATTATAAAAGAAGGAACATTACACAAAAAACATCAAAAGACAAAAGTAAATGCAAATGTTGAAAATTCGGAGAATTAGGATATTCTAATAATGAATGTCTAAAAGAGAAAAAGACATTTATAATATGGGGAGAAAATAAGAAAGATGATTTAGAAAGTATAATAAGTTTTGATAGTGAAATGAGTAGTATTTATAAATAACAACAGTTCATCAGAAAGTAATATAGAATGAGCAAGGAAATAATTGAGGAATATGATATTTATGAATTTGAAGTTATTAGTGTTAAAGAAGATCCTATATAGATTGAAAAGCACTTTGATAATAGAAAATTTAAAAAAAAATCCATAATCTAAATTTTGATCTGAAAGATACCTAAATAAAATATATGCATAAAATATACAATTCATGAATATCAAGAGATAGAAAGAAGTATAACAATTAACAAGATTAAAGCAAACATAAAGCTTAATTTATTAACAAAAGATAAATGAAACATTAAGTAAAATAAAAAATGAAAAAGTAAAGGAAAAAATAAAATATACATATTTAGCTAAATACGGATAATAATAAAATCATTTATTTCTTGAATACAAATACAGCAATAGTTCTAAGTTTGCATGATAAAAGACATTGCATGTGGCGCCCCGAATCCAGGGTCAGTTATTCTGTCGGCCGCGGAATACTCGTGAATGTTGGGTGACGAGCATTTTCACGAAAATCGAGGCCCGAGTCTCCTTTTATGCAGGAGCTCTGCAAATCTGAGAACACCGCATAAACACATCACGAGCAGTCGATATAGCAGTTTATGATTTAAAGCGGTATGGGCCCATAAACAATACTCGATATCTGTCTGCATTATGAATCGTATATATACAATAGTTACAAGAGTTCATATGTTTTTACTCTTATACAATACATACATTAAACTTAAAAGTTCTAATACGTATACATCAAAGCCACAGCTTAGGCTTTCTTCTAATCCTCCGGTCTCTAGGGCCAGAGCCGTCCTCATACGCTCCTGTGCACACAAAATAATATCCCACCGACGGGGTGAGCTAATGCTTTCGATGGTGAATCACACTAAATTAGTACACTCACCCACCTAAGTGCGGTGCAATGTTCAATAAAAACACACATTGACAATCGTGATCATAAGTATCTACACTGACCAGCTCGGATCCAGAGTCCTCACGAGCTCCATCACTCGCTTAAGCCTCGTATGAAAATTATTATTTTGTTTGTTTGTGGACAACCTCACATGTGTATATCGATTAGAAATGCATTTCAGACGATTGATATATTATTTGTTTGTGAATCTACCCTCCGATGAATATCAATTGGGCGCTCAGAAGCGATTGATATTTTTAATTTGGACTACCCTCAGATAATTAATATTTTAGACAACCTTCGGTCGTTTTCTCTAGACTCATCTCATGCACTCGCTCCTATAGTCCTAGGGTGTTCCAGTGCATATGGAATGCGTGTATGTGATTACGTCTGATCCCAATTCACATGTAAATATAAACGTAAGTATATTTACAAAACAATCAATTCACATAATCGTATCATGTAAACTCTCGTTTAAATGTAAAAATTAGTTCACTTGAAATTTAATGATCAAACACGAACAATTTAATTTAAATCCTTTCGTAACACGTATTTTTCACAAAAATATATATTTTGAGAACCTTTGTTTGAATAGTGAAACCTCAGTTTACTATTCTAGAAAAATCCTAAATCATCGGTTCACTTCGTGACGAAGCGTTTCAAACCATTTAAGAGCCTCATTTCCAATCAATACATGATTTATTACAAATTTGGTGAAATGAAACACCCAAACAGTCCTCACGGTTCGCAGACTCGACATTTTGGTTTTGAAAGAATTCATATCAGATTCGATTGGGTTTGGGACCGATCAAAGCCGACCCCCTACTTGACTCATTAGACTCAAACATTTGTAAAGTCTTAAAAGCGGGAATAAAAGCGCAGTAAGAGAGAAACCCTACTCTCGGAGTTTGTCAAAACTCCGCAAATCGGTACCTGTGAAGCCCTCTCAGAAGCAGTTCTCCTTCTTGTCGAGAAGATTGCCAGCGGTCGAATCGCGAAGTATTTTTTAGAAGAGAAATCTTTCTCTCTCTAAAAAAAACTCAAAAAAACCCTAGCTTCTTCTTTGCTCTCGATTCTGCTCCAGCCTTGCTAAAGGCGACAACTGTTCATTTTTGGCATTTAGTGACCGTCAATTCTATAATGCGATTTGTCCCTCTTTTCCCGATTTGACATTAAGCTCTACCTCGACCGTCCATTTTCATCATTTCTCTATTAAATCTTGTATAGTGTAGTGCTGTTATATGTGATTTTCTTCGCCAAAATCGTTTCTGACACGTGATGCCTCGAGCGTGTAAATTGGAATTGTCCTGAGGGTGGCAGCGAAATTTTACGTGCTAGCTAGATTTCATGATACGATTCCAAGCGGTGAGAGTCGTTTCATCATCAGAGATCTAGAATAAAATTACAGATTTTTAGCATTTACAATTTAATGTCGAAATTACAATTTTGTCATTTTCGAGAAAATTGGAATTTCTCGGGTCTCGTCCCCTCCTTAAAAGGAATTTCGTCGAAATTGAGACGATACAATCAATCATGCATATTCAACGTGCACTCTGTGCATCTCTAAACGGTCATTAAATCTGCGACTAAACCACGTACCTTCATCCCTAAACAAGAAGGGATAGGTGGCCCGCATCGTGTCCTCGCACTCCCACGTGGACTCCTCCACTCCATAGTGCCTCCATAGTACCTTCACTAGCCTCACGGTCTTGCGTCGCAAAACCTGATCACGGCTATCAACAATGCACACTAGTCCCTCCTCTAAGGTCCCATCTATGTCAACCTCGATCTGTCCCCAATCCACTACATGAAATTTGGATGCGGAGTATGCCAGGAGTGTGGAATGTAGAAATACCTTGTGGACACCTTGACATCTTTGGGCCGTGCAGCTCCTACTTAGATGCATAGCGGTGCCTGCCCTCTCGGGTATCTCGAAGGTCGATGAACCTCGGCGATGCTTCCGCTTCTTAGGAACCTGACCACTCCCTCTTAGGCATCACCTTGAGAAGGCGTGATCCCTGACCTCGAACTCTAAGGGTCGACGTCGCACATCCATGGATTCTTGCCCGATACGGCGGAAGTGAGAAGGCGATGTCGTAACAAGCTCACCTTCTCGGGTGTCTCTAATCGAATCGAGGACCCGATGATGGAGCTCTCTCCTGCTCAGTCCAACACAATGGTGACTGCTTGGCCTCCCGTCGGTGCCTCATACGGTGCCATGCAGCCCATACTAACTGAAATCTTGTTGTGGCGGGAGGAATTCCACTAAGAACCGTCTCCTCCCGGCTGCCCTTATGATCCGAGACCGCATGCTCGTAGCATGTCCTCTGTCTGTATAGTCCTCTCGGATGACCCATGCAATACGAGGGTGAAGCGTTAATACTCATAGTCATCAGTGTGCCCGCAGCCTTTTTGGAAACTCTTCCAAAAGTCGCGGCGAAATGAAACCTCGGATCTCTGCTCCAGGCTTACTATGGATCGCGGTACTCCATGTAGTCGGACTACTCTCTCGAATGTATAGCCGCGGGGAATCTCTCCAAGGCGAAGGTCATCCGCGCAGTGAAAATGTCTGCCCGACCGTGGCGAGTCATATCACTAGTGCGTCATCAACCTGCTGATGCCGTGGCAAGTGGTCTGAAGTCCGCCGTGGCGTCATTCCGCTTCCACTCGACCACCTCGATGGTGATAGCCCGTGACCGGTGCTCGGCCTTAACCTCAGCGAGATGTGAGACATCGTCGGTAAAAGTCCCCTACGTGTCTCTCTTCATCCCTCGATAATCTCTTGGCGACGAAAGATCCTGGTACATCGCCGTGCCACCAGATGCATAAGCGAATCGAGAAGCGGTGAAACTCCACGAGAATCTCCTCTCAAATCGATCAAGCGGGAACCACTACGTCCCCTATGCTCGAAGACTACCATTTGCGAGCGGTCCAGCCCTCGTCACTTTTGTACCTAGCGTGCTGGTCCTGATGGACGCCTGCTGCGTCATATGCATTGGGACTCGATCACTCTGCCGTGTGAGGCGGTTGTAGCCACTAAACTCCCAGGTACCTGAGTTTGCTGTTGTCTTGTAGCCCCAGAAGCCCCATCCCACGGTCTGAGCACCGCCGCTCAGAAGCTATCGCCCAGCGGCTCCTCGTGACTTGGCGGAGTGCATCGGCTACATTGCGCTGCAGGGATGGTAATGCAAGTGAAGTCATAATCCTCTAGGAACTCCATCCATGCGTTGCCTCATATTAAGGTCGGCTGGCGTGAAAATATGCTTGGACTTTTATGGTGCGCGAGTGCACCTGGAACTCTCGCCGTATAAGTAGTGGCGCCCGAATCTTGAGGCGAGACTACGGCGCGGCTCCATGTCGGTGTGTGGGGTAGTGCACCGTGATTCTTGGCGCGAGAACCATAAGCTACTACCCTCCGGTCGCATCAAAACACACATCCAATCCGGCCCTCGAGACATCCATGATACCTTGTGTGCCCACGTCCCCTACATCAAGGAATCTCGAGATGGGAGGTGAGTAAGTCTCTCTTGACTCACAAGGAATGCCTCCTCGCGTGGTCATCCACTCAGACTTGACCTCCTTCGAGATTCGACCTGATCGCCGATCACTGCTTATCACGGAGAAATCCTCGATGAATCTCTGTATTGACCCGATCCCGAGCTCATTATCTGGTGAAACCGGCCTCGACTCATCAACGCCTCGACCTTCTTTGGGTCGGTGAGCCTCTGATCTTGACACCACGTGTCCCAAAAATCTCACCTCGATGGCAGACCGCACTTGCGAACTTGGGCGTCTGTTTGTGGTCTCTCAATATTTATATGATCTCAGTGATACTCATGCTCAGCTCACGGCGGGAGTAGATCGAATGTCATCCACGAAGATACGACAAAGCCCGGTCTAAATAGGGTTGGAATATCCTATGCATGAGATCCATGAATCTTTGTTAAGGCGCGTGTCGTCAAGAAGGAGCATCAAGTAAACTCAAAGTGCCAGCCACTGGCGTCTATGTCTTGAGGATATCTGTATCCCCAACCCTCAGGCCCGATGGTAACGGTCTGAAAATTACATCTTAGGTGAACTCGCTCCTCTCAGTGATCAAACAAATGTCGTCAATCCTCATTAATGAGTACAATTCTTGATCGTAATACATTCCAGCTAATACATGATGTACGGTCGAAGGGTCTTGTCATTCTTCTTCTGAAACAAAGCCCAAGACTCCCCAGCGTGAAGTTCTGGTACAATAGACCTTGTCCAATAGCTCCTGTGTTTGGATACGAGTTCCTACTTGGCTCAAATGGTACCATCCTATCTTGGAGTCATAGAGATGGTGAAGTACCAGTGTAACTCGATACGAGTCTACCCTCTTTGGAGGTAGTCGAGGTAGCCTCATTTGGAAAAACATCCGCATACTCGCATACTACTCGAGGTAGATCTAAATGCGGTCTCTCCTCGTCCTCTAAAGGTAAAGGCTTGCTGGCCAACCCGGCCCATATCACGACACTGGACTATTATGCATGCGGGGCAAAATGCAGCTTGTCTCACTGAAACACCACACGAGTGCAGATCTGCGTGTGGCGGTAACCTCTAAACCACATTGATAACAACCATGTAGTTTGTCAGCAATCCATCCCGAGGATGACATCGAACTCGACGTATCCGTGATCCTCGGGTCCTTTGTGAGTAGAGTCCCAGAGTCTCCATTTCATGACCTCGACATATCATCCACTATTCTGCGCCACAATCCACTGGGGAGAACTCACATACAAAGGCTCCTCTAAGGTCTCAACCTATAAGCCCAGCTCAATCCTGGCTGATCACGGCGATGAATGAATCTGCGAAGCACGAGGAATCAAATAACACTACAGCCCGTATGCGAGATAAGAACGTACCTGTATAACTTCATTGTCTGTGAGCTCCGGCTGTGGTGTGTGGCGTAGACACGCCCACTGGACCTGATGTCCTGCTGTGGGCCGTCTCTGCCTCTACCCATACTCACGGCCTCTCGGAGCTGTGAAATATTAGAAGGTGCCGTAGCTCCACAAGCGAGGCCCGCCCTGGCTGTGTCGTGTTATGGAGGAATGTCTTGTATCCTCCTGTCTTGCTCTTGTGGGGCCCCTTGATGTCCCAAAGCCACACCAGGATCCCTGTCTGCAGAAACGATCAGTCTCATGTGTCGGTGGCCGAAGTGGTAGCACACACCATCTGTCACTTTGTTGTGACTCATGCATCTGCTGTAGGCAGCTCTCATCGTCCTGGCCGGATGGCGTGACTGAGATCTCGTGAGCCCCAGAGGCTCTGGCTCTTCCACAGGCCCCCGGAGAAGTATTTGTCCTTCCTCTTGCCACTAACTTCGCATCCGGAGTGTTATAGTATCCCTCACATCTCTCTGCTCTATAATCGGGGGCCGTCTGACCATGGGAATCCATATCACAGTAAGTAATCCACCACAATCTGGCACGAATGGACAACTTGGGTCCATTCTCGAATCTCCTAACCTTGGCGAGTACGCTGGCCACATAGTCATCGTGAATCTTGCTATATCCGCCCAGGCCGGCAGGCAGTTGGCGGATCGACCGAAGTCGGCGTGATCTTATCTATACTATACTATATACTTTACTGGGACTCTCATTGACATGTTCTTGCTCGATTTGTCTTTGTACCTATTAATTTTCAGCTTAATTTCGATAATAACAAAAATCATTTGTACATATACAAAGGAACTACCACCGGAGTGGTGTCCATCACAATTTATACACATATACAGAGTCCCATTTACCTATACATTTAAAAATTTCTATTACAAACACATCAGAGATTGCGGAAGCAGCGCTGGTGAGCACATATCTCTGAGTCGGCCTTCTTTGCTGATGTGGAATGTCCTGTCCTCTATCATAGCAGCCTGTTTGTACTACCTCAGTTGAACACGTGCTAAACTGCAGCTTAGTGGGAACATAAGCATGGACAATACACCAATGACGGTATCCTGAGCTTATACATATGCATATTATCTATCTATACATTTATATAACTTTAATTACTTATCATCTCTACATTTCTATTTATATCAATCTTTTGCATTACATATTCTATGTCTTTGCTTTATCAGCTATTTATACTTTTTCTGTATTCCTATTTGAATACTTTACATATTCCTATACTTATCATGTCTCTAGTCTATGTCTTTTTCATCTTTCGGTTCTATGTCTTTTATTGCATTCTTTTATACTATTACGTATATCATATCATTCCTTATCTATCACAAATACTTTGCCTATTTCTGGTCCCTTGCTTATATCGTGTACTTGATCTATTTCATCTTATTTCTTGTATCATGTTCTTTGCAAGTTTCCTATGCTTTCATGTCTCATATACTTTCATATAACCTATCTTATACTATCACATGCGTTTATCTACATTTCTTATACTTTTCATATCTTGTTCTTCCATTATGTCTTTTACACATCTCTAGTCTTTTTCACATTTGTAAGTCGAGTCTACTATTCTATGTCTTTGACATATGTTTATATATATACTTTTCATACATACATATTCATACTTGTACTATCGCGTACATTCATATTCTATCTATCATCTACTTTGTGCTTTCATATACTTTCATTACTTTTCTTGAGTTCATATACTTATTTTCATATCAATTTATCTTTAATACTACTTACTCTTGTAATTATGCATGCACTTTCCTATGCAGTGCTATCGCTTCTCATATTAGGTCATATCTTCTATACATATCATTTTACTTTTGGTTTCATATGCCAAATACCTTAGAGGCGGATCGGGAAACTATATTGTGCCGAAGAGTACTATCCTTTGTCGACGGTGATCTACGTACTGATATCTGAAGAATTATCGTCGGCTATGCGAAACCAGTGGCGCATATCTTATGTCAGTGCGAAAATCTCTTATGGCTGTCTGGCGGTGATCTCTGTCTATTAATGGTGACCCTTGCGGGGCCACTGATCAAACAGGATCTATATCATCGACCCAAACGGGGCCTCAATATCACGATATATGAATATGCTGCCGGCCTTTGTATCTTCTATAGGCATGCTATCTATCCCTCTGAGGTCGCGAATAATCGACTTTATTACATTTCCTGTACATATCTCATAGCATGAATAACTATTGTTATCATAATTGCTTATGCATATATACTATCATTACTTTACTCACGTATTAGTTTCTCATATACGCAGTTTTATATTACAGGTTCTCGTATATCTACATATTACATATAGTCATATCTTTTTCTATCATTTAGTTTTGTACAATGTATTTCATAGATACATCCTATGCACTCTTGTATTCATGTAGTCATATATATATATCTTTATCTATTCATATTCGTTATATCGGTCATGCATTATAACATTTATACATTTCTATCATGATTTAACTATTCTTGTACTTTCTATATTCCTATCATGTATACTTTTACTCATTTCATATATTCTTTATGTACCTATCATTCCTTGCACATGTACTCATTTCTATGCTTTGTCATCTTTTGCTTATCTCTATTGGTCTTAGCATTTGCCACATATTCCTATCATGTGTTCTAGGCGTGTTCCATCTCTTATTCCGCTTTCGGTATGTCTATCTTATATTCCTATCATTTTACATATTCCTGTCATGTCTTTATCTACTCACCTGCTTTCCTATATTTCTATCATGTTCCATCTATTCGTTTCATGTATGACAATCCTTATCTTCACAACATATAATCTTATATTCATATGTGCCCATCAATTGTGTATTTTAGACTACTCGTATCTTATGACATATCCTATCATATCTTATCATATCTGCAATACCTATCATATCTTATGACATATCCTATATTAATATCATATTCATGTTTTATGAACATATCTATACATATTGCATTTTCTATATTTTCCTTGTTTCATGGCTAATACATATAGCACTTCCTTATATATGAAGTGATATGATGTCCTATGAGATCACCTCATTCATATGTTCTCATTCCTTATGAATCCTAGTTTATTTAGAGTGGAATCAATCAATCGGATCTCATCAAACTAAAGTTATGGCATTTTATGCCAGCTAGTCATTACCGATTTTCTAGAACAGTTTGTATTAATCATTTTTTCCAGGGTCTTAAACTGTGTACGACAATAGGTCCTTGTACTTATTTAAAGCTAAGGTGCTAGGGTTCTATTCACTTGGAATCACCCAATTGAACAGAGACTCGAGTCGTCCGAAACAACTCGGACTACTCTGTTCAATGGATGCAAGAATTTGACTTGAACAGCCCCACTTTGAGTAATTTGGGCCATAGAGTCAGAATTTGGAGATACTTATTAAATATGTTTTGTTCTCCTTGAAGTCTATTTTAGTGGCCACTTGGATGCCAAATCGGATAAGAAATGAGTAAATTATGTGGCCAAAATACTAAAACTGGTCGAAACTGGGAAAGCCAGAACAAGTTCTACCGGTAGAACTTAACTTCTACCGATAGAGCTTGGCCAAAAATGACGGGAATCAAAGTTGTACCAGTAGAACTTCAAGTTCTACCGGTCAAACTCTCGAAAAGGTACCCAGAATGGTTAATTTCTCCTTTTCATGCTTTATCATCCATATCCTCCTCCTATACTTCGCACCTCAAAATCATTTCCATATGGCTCTTATAACCTTACTCTTTTTCTACTCAATTCATCTTTCCAATACCTATCTTGTTTCCAAATTCTTTCATAATTACTTCAAGAAACCATTCTAATATAGGTCTTAACCCATACATAAAGCTAAACCAAAAAAGTTTTTAGGGTTGTTCTAAACCCTAACTCAATTGCTTTCCTTTGAACTATGAATTCGTCCTCAAAGAGAAGATTTCATGTGCTTCTTGTCCTATTCAAGGTTTCACCAAGCTTACTTTTAAAATTCTAGGGTTAGGAAGAAATCCTAACAAAACCCTAGGTTTTTTGGGAACCAACTAATAACCATGCAATTGTATGGAAAAACAATTCCAAGCTTTAAAAGCCCATGTAGTTCCATACCTTAGCTTGATCTTGGCTTCTCTTCCTTCTCTTCTTCTCTTCCTCTTCCTCTTCTTCTCTCTTTTCCTCCTTCTCTCTACGGTTCTCTCTCTCAAAATGAGACCAAATGTTTGGTCTTTAAAACCCATGTTTGTTAAGGCCATGTTTGGCCAAAACAAAAACTCATTTTTGACTTTTAAGTTTCCATATTTGCCTTTTGATCCCCCCATCTCTCTCTTATTTCTATTTTATCTTTTCTGTTCCATAATGGCATATAACTTATGGTTATGTCATTTGGCATATAACAGTAAATTTCTATTTTGGCATCCATCCTTTGGCTTTATTACCTTTGGGTCCTCCAAGTGGTAAGTACCACTTTACCCTTGACTCTCGAATTAATTCGGGTCTCGTTTTATTTCCCAAAATTTCCATTTGCTTATAATATACCCTAAACAAGTCAGCGCACAGGGTATGTTCGGGATATTCTGGGAGATAACTACGTGAATCCCCAGCTCGTAGTCCATCATCGCCCCCTGCTTGACTCACAGGGCTCTGGCCTTGCATGCCTCGCGGAGTCTGGAAATGCTTACCGCCAGACGACACGAAGGCTACGCCCATGTCATAACCTCTAAGTCTCTGGGAGTCTTAACCATCTCCACCATACCGGGCCTGCATACTCTATTTGGAATGCGGCTAACTTTGATCCTGATGCGTGTCGGGGTGATCTTCATAGCCTCCCGATGCGTTCTCGTCTGCATAAACCAATGATGCCGCGTCGGGTCTCCTCACTGTGGATGTCGAAGGGTGGTGTTTCTGAAATCTCTAGAGGTTACTGGGACCTCCCACGACTTCTGCTATACTAGCTGTGCGATAGCATCGGCGCAACACCTACGGCCTCACAGGCCTGTGATCAAATGCGGGCGGTGGGTCGAATGTCAGGAGTGCACCTTGATTGCCAGTGGAGCGTCCTCTACGTCCTCGTCCTCTACTAACCATCTACGATTAACATGCGGTTAAATACCGTCTGTTATCTACAAGGCGTAAACACAGTACGAGACACTAATCCATACACATAAATCGGTGTCGCACATAGTCCTTGCACATTTTAATTAGTACAAGACAATCAGTGCATTTAAAAATATTATTTTAAGCAAAATTTTATTTTCGAAAATTTATTTTTGAAAATTTTATTTTAAAATTTTGTCTAATTTAGTTGATTTTATTTTATTTTTATTTAATTTAATCAAAAAAAATTTTCAAAAAATTTTGTGATGAACAGTGTTCATGAACCGGGTTCACGAACAATGTCAATCACGACTCCGGAAAATCACGAATCAAGCAGGACGAACAAAGTGCGTGCAGGAGTGCCTGACCCGGTGGCCCGGCCCGACACCTTGACCGCGGGCCTATGCGCCGTGGCGCCGGCGCCCACACACTGTACGCCTCGGTAGAGCCCGTCGGTGCAGCCTTGGCGCTAGCTATCTGATGTCAGCGCGCCCTGCGCCCGGTAGTGATTGCTCGAAATGGGCGATAGCCCATTTCGGGGTTTACACTCAATTTTTTTCCTTGTTTCCGACTCTTTGGAAAATTCCAAAAAAAAAATTATTTTATACATACATATATATATATATATATATATATATATATTTTTTTTTTTTTTTCATTTCCATAACACCGAATAAATTTTTTATAAAAATTTATTTTCCTCCATTTTGTTCAGTTTTACACTATAAAACCTTAGAAAAAAATATCATTTTCTTCAATTCTCATCCCATAAATTTATTAAAATTTTATTTTTTCTTCCATTTTCTTTCAGTTTTGTACCTTTGTACACTCCAAATATTTTCTAACATATTTCCTAACCCATCCATGTGCTAATCACCAGAAAACCTGCGTAAAAGCGATCTCATCACACCGACATGGTAAGCATACGTTTCATACAATAATTCATCAAATACATATGAAACACACAAAACACGTGCATGTAGTGTCCTAGTTTTGTCAGTGATTTTCCTAGGTAATCTCATACCTACACTTATCATCTAACCACACTAGTGGTGATGGATGCAGGCAGGAGCTCCTAGGTATTCGTATACCTAAGCTCTGATACCAAGTTGTGACGCCCCAAATCCGGGGGGTCCGTTGACTACCCGTCAACCCGCGGAATACTCGTGAATGTCGGGTGACCCGACATTTTTCACGAAAATCGGGCAGAGTCTCCTTTATACGGGGAGCTCTGCGAATACAAAACTGCATAAACATGTCCCCAACAGTCCGATATAACGATTTATGATTTAAAACGGCCACTGGGCCCATAAACAATGCCATATACATGTCGACTATGAATCCAACTATATATACCAATAGTTTGCAAAGAGTTCATATGTTTTACTCTTATACAATACATACATTAAACTTAAAAGTTCTAATACATGTATACATCAAAACCTGACAGGCTTTCTTCACAATCTCGGTCTCTGGGACCGGCGTCCCCTCCTTACGCTCCTGTGCAATAAATAATATCCCTCGACCCAGGGGTGAGCTAATGCTCGATAGTGGAATCGCCCTAAGTGGAGCTACTCACCCACCTAAGTGCGGTGCAATGTTCAGTGAAACACACATTCAAGCGAATGCTTAATCTACTTGAATGTCTACGCGGTAGCACCCGGATCTCGAGTCCTCAGGCTCCATCCACACTCGCCTAAGCCTCGTATGAAAATTATTATTTCGTTTGTTTGTAGACAACCCTCTGATGTGTATATATCAATTGGGCGCTCCGACGATTGATATATTATTTGTTTGTGGACTACCCTCCGATGAATATCAATTGGGCCGCTCCGACGATTGATATTTTTAATTTGGACTACCCTCCGATAATTAATGTTTTTAGACAACCCTCAGAACCGTTTTCTCTAGACTCATCTCATGCACTCACTCCTATAGTCCTAGGGTGTTCCAGTGCATATGGAATGCATGTATGCCAATTCCAATACAGTCTAATTCACATGTAAATATATAAACATGCATATATTTACAAAACAATCAATTCATATAATCATGTCATGTAAACTCTCATTTCATACATCAAAATTAGCTCACTTGGGCTAATGAGTCAAACCTGACAATTTAATTTTAAATCACTCGGCCAAGTACATATTTTCACAAATATATTTTAAGAACATTTGTTTGGGAATGAGTAGAGCCACTTGGTTACTATTCTGAAAAATCTAAATCATCGGTTCACGCCGGTGAACCCGCATTTCCCGGCCATTTCCGGCTTCATTCCAATCAATACATGATTTATTACAAATTTGGTGAAATGAAACACAGGCAACCCTCACGGTTACGGGCTCAACATTTTGGTTTCAAAAAATTCATATCAATTCGGTCAGGTTTGGGGCCGTCCAAGCGACCCCTATGGCTTCGTTCGACTCAAACATTTGTAAAAAATTACTTAAAGCGGGAATAAAAGCGCAAGTAGAAACTCTACCTCTGGGTTTGTCAAAACTCACAAATCCAGTACCCACGAAGCCTCTCAGTGGCAGTTCTCCTTCTTGTCAGAAGGCTGACGGTCGGATCCTTCGTATTTTAGAGAGAAGTCTTTCTCTCTCTAAAAAAAACTCAGAAAAACCTAACTGCTGCTGCTCTCAGTTACACTCCCGAGCCTCCAGCGCTCTCGCTTTAAAGAGGCAGTAGTATTCATTTTGGCATTTAGTGACTTAAATCAATTCGCTAATACCAATTTGTCCCTCTTTTCCCAATTTTGACATTCGCTCTACCTCGATTTGTCCATTTTCATCATTTCTCTACTCCATGCCATACTGGCACATGAGTATGTGTTATATGTGATTTTAAGTAGCATGAAAATGTTTTTCTGTTTACAGAAACGGCGTTGTATCGAAGCGTGTAAATTCGAAGCGTCTCGGAATTTACTTGAATTTGCGATGCTAGCTAGATTTGATACGTTCCAACGGTGAAATCCGTTTTGTCATCGAGATCTAAGAATAAATTACGGATTTTTAATGAAATTACAATTTAAGTAGCATTAAGCTTTTGCCCTTTTCGAAATTGGAATTTCTTGGGTCTCACATTACAAACACATGAAAGTTACACAAGAAAGTATCAAATTTAGCATATATAAAATTGATGTTTACATATTTTAAAATATAATATTAATCTAGGAGATAAAGATTTTAATAATAGTCTAAGCTTATATTTCAATTTCTTAAAGAATGATTCTATGAAAGAGAGACAATAATATAATGAAGTAATGTATTATAAGCGCTTTGTTACACTATCAAACTCAAACTATGAAAAGAATTTACCAAGATAATCCATTTATTGAAATTAGTGAAGAATGTAGAGAATTGTTGAGATACTAGAACCTCAAAAGTTTGACATAATAGAAATACCAACAAATTACATTTTAAGTCTTGAAGATGATATTCCTGAAGAAGATTATATACAAATGATTGATTTATCCATATTTAGGGGAAATTCCTTAATAGAAAATAACTACAGAAATAATACAAGGAGAAGTAGTTTCCAAATAATAAGAGAAAATGTACATTCACCTTTCCTGATAAAAGGAAATTATTACAACGGAGAAAGAGAAGTTGAAAAAACAAAAATTTTAATAGATACAGGTGTTAGTTGAAACCATATCCAAATTTGATAAATGTGAAGCCGTAGAAGAGTATAACAAGCCCATATGTTTTTAAAATTATGATGGTCAAACATTATAATGTAATTTAAAGTATAAATACCCATAAGATTACAAGGGATAACCTTTTTAGTAGATTGTTACAAAGATAGTAAAATGCAAGGAAATTGACATTATGATATTCTTGAAAAACCCTGAAAAATTCAAATTTTTTTGAAAAATGGTAAAACGGTAATTTCGGTTGAAAACCGTAAATTCTCTAGATCTCGGATGACGAAACGAATTGCGCCGTTAAATCCGTCTCGCGAAATCTAGTGACCCAGAAAAGTTTCATCGAATTCTGAGATAAGCGGAATATTTTACGATTTTCTGGGTGATAAGTCGCCAGTGACTTCAGGGACGAGATTTTTATGAAAATCTAGGAAGTCAGAAAATGGCTTGGGCTAAGTTCTTTTAAAATAAATTGAACTGAAAAGAAATAATTTTTTTTGAGACAAAAATGGATCCGAAAGAAGCAATATGAATCAAGTATCCAAAATAATAATAATTAAAAAAAAGGATAAAAAAAAAAAGGGAGGAGACGGACGGGAGGGAAAGAGCGTGGAGGACAGATATATTTTTCTTTTAATTTTTCTTCTCTTCGCTTCTTTTTTAGATTTATGGAAATCGGACCGTAGGTTTTCGTCAGGGCTGAAGGCAAAGTTGATCCACGCAGCGAGGGCTATGCGTGGATACCAAAATCTTGGAGTTTCGTCAAACTCCACGAAGTAGGGAATTTTCCTACTTGTGTTATTTCTAGCCTAAAGGCTATTTAATGGCTTGGGATTGGCTTAGAGGCCATGAAAGGCCGTAAATTTCAGTCTCAAAATTTTTGGACTGAGTGGCAAAATTTTAGGAATTTTGGGACTGTTTCGGATAGTTGAGCTAAATCTAAAAATTTGTTTCGGACGATTTAGGTTAAAATTCGGGGTAGTTTGGACAATCCAGGTAGTTTTTAAGGACTGTTTCGGTCCAGTCGGGCATGTTTGGGGTTGGTTTTGATCCTGGGACTGATATCTTCAGGTTTTGTGGTGTGTTTTGGTATCATAATAATTTGGTGATGAATCGGGAAGGGATCAAGAGGTGCATTGTTTTATATAGGTCCGAGATTTGAGTCATTTTGTGTGTTATTGTGGAAAATAAATAAATAACATACTGTGTGTGAAAATATCATGTTAATATTTGTTTGTCGATGTATTAACATGGATTGCATGGATGTTAATTATATGTAAAAATTATAATTATCCATGATGTATTAATGTTTTTCATGTAGCACATTCCATATATACATGTAACATGAAGGAAAATGCGTGGCATCATACATTTTCATATGCTGCGGTCACATGTCGCGTTAAAGTCGGATTGTGGGTGCAAGGTATTGAGTATTCACCGGTGTTGGTGAATGGGTCGTGAGCTCGGAAAATGGGATAAAGTCCAAGGTTGAAACTCACAGAAATGTAAATTGATCAAAATGATAAATTACATGTCTTGGGCGGAGCAAGTTGGGGTAGATCCCCCCCAAGGTAAAAGACCCAAATGTTATTCACGGTTAGACATGATTTCCGACGATGTAAGTTCGCGAAATGTTGGAGCAGCGTCTGTGTCGGAGGTGAAGAAGCCCAAAATGTATTACAAAGAAAAGAAAATAATGATTTGATCATTAAAGATTGGAGGGTTGTCAATGGTTAGTCGATGGGTTAAACATCGATAGCGGCTTTTCACATGGCATTCCAGGTGTGAAATTGATTGGGACTCGAGTTATGAGAACATGAGGGTCATCTCATGCATGATACGGAACATTTCATATAATGTTACATAAATTGTATGAAATGTGATTGAGGTTTACATATGTCATTGCATGTGCATTTTAGGTGGGGAGTAACCTTGCGGAGATTATCCTCTTGGGCTGTTCACCCGTCGTGGGACCCCCTTTCGGTCTGAGTCCGGTCACGGTGGTTGACATATGGGACGAATGAATATAGTTCATGTATACCTTTTTGTTGTATAAAATATTTGTAAATGGGTACATTGATTAAATAGTCTATCATATATTATTGTATATTTATGAATTAAATATGCAGGAATATGTCTCAATATATTGAGACAAATGAGTGTAATATTAGGACACCCGATATCCACAGATGTGAGGTTGGCCAGGTTGTCCAACGGGACCCCTGGGATATGGGTGTCACAATTCTCTTAAGAAATAGTTTCCTAAATAGATTCGATAAATATAAGATTACAAAAGAAGGAATATGATGGAAAAATTATAGAGATAATGGATACATACCAGAGAAAGAATTACAGCGGAATATAGAGATCTTGTTTTGCTTCAACTGAGTTAAATAAGCGACGATTACATAAAATGAAATGCCACTTATTTCCTGATCTAAATTTCTTCTTTTGGTAGAGATGAGAGAGTGCAGAGAGTTTTCTTTTAGATATCCCTTTATATTTTTGTGCTTTGTTTGTTAACTTCCATTTTTAAGCGCCATTTATGTTCAAAAACAAGTTGGGTCATGGATCATGGGTCATGGACATTTTAGGCGACAACCTTAAAATCCAAACATCTCCCACTCGCGAAATAGGATCCATGCTCTCTCTCAATATCGCATATAAGAACATCATCTCTTATACTCTCTACCCGATTCTATCTGATAAAATAGATTGTGTGACCGACATACTTGAGAGCTCACTTTGCTATACATACGGTAGGAATATATAGCTTCTCCAATAGACAAAAGATCATGAGTGATAGACTTAAGTATGCGGTACCTAAGATCATTTTATCACATTCAAATCTCAGCTTGATCTCAATCTTATATATCATATATTGTATTCACAATTATAGACACTCTATAATTGGTATACCGGTGAATACAAACAAAATGTGATACGTTTAATGATCTTCCTCTTTTCTCAAATCTCTTAACTTAAATTTAATTTGCTTTTCCAGTAGTGCTCAGTTAGACTAAATCTCTCATAGTCCTTTGGTAACACTCTAAAATAGCAAGTATTAAATTAAGTCTTAAGAATTAGAATAAAGTCATAAGGTATAAATATAGAGCTTTATTCCTTAAAGTCTGCCTCAAAATTGAGATATGAGCTTTGATTACCTATATTGGTCTGGTACACATGGTATGAAACACGTGCTAAATTATTTTCTCCTTTCCGTGGAGTGTATGTCTTTATGTAATGTATTAATACCGTCACGGATAATGGATTAGGACATTTCTTAATGTAACTTGAGTTCTCTTGTCTACTTCTTTCATGTTCATTAGAACTCAAATGCATGACATAGACGGGGATAAAGTGAATTTTTTTTTATTAATTCACTTACAATCTTTAATAAAGACTCTCATCTTGTTTGTTAACAAGGCGACATTCATATTTTAAACGGCTCTCGATTAACACTTAGATAATAAGCTTAAAATTGTCTCATCTATCATCAACTACTAAAAATTAATGAGGCGATTACGGTATGAGAGGGTTAATCTCTTTATCTTGTCAGACATACTTTTCAATAAATCGAGAGTGTATTACTAAAAAATAAACACTCACACATATATGTATCAGCCTTATAAACAAACATATTTATTATTTGAACGATGTCTGACATGAACATTGTTGGGAAACATTACAATAGAGTATATCATATTCCTCATGATCCTTGAGATTTCACATGCTTTATACGTATATCTCGAGGTCGGTTTTGTCGGATGCAACCATTTCACGCGTGAGGATATGTATGTTCACCTTCTTGTGTAGCCATGTCTTTGCAAAGTTATACTTTATATCTATGTGTTTGGTTTTGCTATGATACTTGAGTCCTTTGTATGCTATTGCTTTGCTTGACATCCGCGGAGTTCACTAAGGCTGAATCGGCACTTTTAGCATTTACGCAGTGATCAAAAAACTTTTGAGCCTGATGCTTCTTGTCTTTGCGATGAGCTACAAATTAAGCTTCCATTGTGAATGAGGAAGCTATGTAGGATTGCTTCCTACTCTCCATGATATAAGCGCCATTGTTTAGTAAGAAGATGTACCCCGGTAGACTTTCTCTCATCTAAGTCTCCTCCCCAGTCGGCCCTTCAGTGTAGCCTTTCAATTACGGATCATTTCCTTAGTAACACAATGAATAATTAGCCAGGTTCCTTTTAGGTACCTTAGTATCCTTTCTTCTTTCCAATGTCGCAGTCACGGGTTGGGTGATGCTCCGGCTTACCGTGCGACAAGCGAAAGCAAATATTGGGTCTTGTACACATCATAGCATACATCGGACTTCATGCGCTGTATAGGAAACTTTCTCATATACTCTTCTTCTTGTGGAGTTTAGGACACATTCTTGACTAAGACCTTCACCTTTACTTGATAGGAGTATTGATGGGTTTGGAATCTTTGCATTTGGAATCGTTCAGGATCTTATTGATGTACGGCTCTTGAGAGTGATAATTTCTTTGAGCGATCTGCGGGAGATCTTAACTCGAAGAATATAAGCAGCTTCACCCATATCTTTCATCTCGAAATTGGATGATAACCATCCTTTAATTTCATTTACATACTCCTTGCTATTACCAGCTATAAGTATATCATCAACATATAATGACATAATTATAAACTTGTCCATGGATCTTTTTATATATACACAATGATCTTCATCAATCATAATAAAACCATTTAATATGATCGTATTATGGAAACGAATATACCATTGTCTTAGAAAGTTGCTTTAGAGCCATATATGGACTTCAAAGTCTACAAACTTTTCTTCTTGGCCTTCGTTAACAAAACCTACAGGCTTCTGCATGTAGATTTCCTCTTCTAAATCACCATTTAGAAATGTTGTCTTTACATCCATTTGATGTAATTCAAGATCCATACTTGCTATAATAGCTAGTATCAAACGAATTGAGGTGAATCTCACAATAAGAGAAAAAGTTTCCTCATAATCTATTCCTTCCTGTTGTGTGTAGTCTTTCGCTACTAATCTAGCCTTATATTTATCAATTGTGCCCATCGACCTTACATTTATTTTGAGAACCCATTTATTCCCGTGGCCTTGCGTTCTTTTGGAAGATCAACAAGTTCCCAAACTTGATTTTGATCTCATAGACTCCACATTTCTTCCTCCATTGCTTTATCCCGATTTTCCTTATCGGGACGAAGCCTGTGACATTCTTGAAAGCTCATCTTCATCTTGTGTAATGGCTATAAAGGCTTCACCACCCTCGAATGTCAAAGCGACTGACGGGAATCCTTGTCTACCACTACGTATGAGAGTTAGGTTCTAGAAGAACAGATTCCTCTATTATCCTCAAATTGCTCCCACTTGGACCAGGATCATTAAATGTTTGAGTACTCCCATTTGGATTACTTCTATTTTGATCAAGATCATTATCATTCACACTTGGAGTTGGAACATATTTCCTAAAATGCTCCCACTCGAATGAAGTGAGTCTTGATCATCAAAAACCATGGTCTCATAGAAAGACAAGTCTTTATTGATATCACCTTGTTGAGGAAAATCATTCTCTAAGTGTGACATCGTGATTCAAATTGTGTGAGACTCCCACTATTGTGTTCACCTATAAACACATACCGCTTCCAGATATTACGAGTATCTATAAGATACATTTCTTTCCCCAGAGCACCTAGTTTACCATGTGGGTGCGAGGTATTAAATTTATGGTAGCACATCCCAGGTGTAAAACACTTAGGTCGAGTTTTCTTGTTTGTCCATAACTCATATGGAAGTAGTGGGAGTGACTTGCTAGGCAACGGTTAAGGATAAATGTGAGTGTGGTGCATCACCCCAAAAAGTGATTGACAAATTTGCCTGTGCCATCATAGACCTAACCATTTCAAGGAGCGTTCTATTTCTTCTCTCATAACACCATTTTGTTGTGGAGTCCTTGGAATAGTCAACTGATGTTGAATTCCTTTTTCATCACATAGTTGTCTAAACTGATCAGATAAATATTCACGACCTCGATCGGTTCTTAATGCTTTAATTTTTCTATCTAATTGATTCTCAACTAAGCTCATATAGCTTTGGAAGCAACTTATTGCCTCTGATTTATGATTTATCAAATATAGGCAAATCTGGCGAGTATAATCATGTAAACGTGATGAAATAATAAGCCCGTACCTTGCTCTCACATTCATTGGACCACATAT
>JAEQBH010005151.1:0-121193 GCA_016808115.1 Tetrastigma voinierianum | reverse complement strand
GATCTATAAATAATTTTAAACCAATCAGTCTCCCTCCTTCCCCATATGTTTCTAATTACCTTAATATATTATTTATTGAGTATATTTGCTTTTATCCATAAAAAAATGATTTTGATATGTCTTATTTTTAATTCTATTTATTTTTATCTTTCTTTAATTTCCTATTTGCTCTTTCGCTCTCTCTCTCTATATATAATTCCTTGATTGATCCTAAGACCCCGATTCAAATAATTTTAAATCAACTCGCCCCCCCCTCCCTTCTTCCCTATAACTGCTTTCCTAATTACTCATTATATTATTTATCGAAATATATTTGCTTATTTATAATTTTATATATATATATATATATATATATATATATATATATATATATATATATATAATTCCTTGTAGTGATCCTATGACCTGTATCTAAGGAATACTTTAAACCAATCCGCCGCCTCCTTCCCTTATATGTTTCTAATTACTCATTATATTATTATTGAGTATATTTGTTATCCATAAAAACATTTTGATATGTCTGTTTTTATTTATTTATTTTATCTTTCTTTTAATTTCCTATTTGCTCTTCTCTCTCTCTCTCTTCATCTCTATATCTCACGTTTTTGCCTTTTTATTTTATTTAGTTTATTGTAGTCTGATGGTGTTGATGATGATGTAGTAGTAGTAGGAGTAAGTATGATGGTGGGGTTAGACTAGTTTATTTTTTTCATAATCAAGCGATTGAATTTTTTAGTTCCTTTCTGGTCTATAAATTTTCTTTTAATCTCTACATCTAATTTTTTGAAGTCCTACAATTTTAGGGATCTAATCACAAAGGTTATTCCTCAATGCTTCATAAAGTGCCGAGGGTGCTATAATGGTGAAAGATTTTCCTAGGAGTCGGGTTGATGTTTTGCATTGATACTAGAATCGGTGTATAGTTGAGTCCAATGTTTTCTAGTGTTAAACATTCAAAACTAAGTTTATTTAGTACTTGACTTCCTATGCTTAGAAATCTCTCATCTCTTGTTGAAAACAAATGGATAATAGCCTCCATGGAAAATCTTACTTGCTTTTTATATTTTAGATTACTCCTTGAATCGAGCTTCTTTTTCCTCCTATTAAGCTTGTTATTCACTTCAGATGTTTACCTACAGGCCATACTTTCATATTGAATTTTTCACAAAGCTCATTCGCTGTTTGTCTAATTTTTTTTAAAATCTATAGTTTTGAATGATAAATTCATCTAGGAAATAGGTCCAACTATGTTATGCTTCATCTTGTATAATAATATTAATCAAGTCTTGTAACACTAAATATACCCTAGCTGAGTTTCAACATGTTGTAGTATTATTGCATAAATTGAAATTTTTCGTAAATTAACTCGCGAAAATATAGAAACTGAACTTTAAGTTGTGCAAATTATAAGGACAAACCGAATTTGTCCAAAGAGGGACATCAAAGACATGGATTATATAATTAGAGGCCAAAGTGGCAAATAATAAGATTTGTAATGTAATTAAGGAAAGTTAATGGCTAGAATGCTAAATAACAAAAAATCTAATGAGAAGATTGACCAAAAATGCATTTTTGGTCTCCAAACAAGAAGCTTACTGAAGGAGGAGGAAAGGAAGGAGAAGAGAAAGAAGAAGAATATAAGAGGGAGCAAATCCAAGTGTAAGGGATGCTTCGTTTTCGTGCGGAACTTGTGATTTTATATGGAACCATAGTTTTGTATGGATTTGTCTAATTGTATGGTCAGGTTTGCTCCAACCTAGGGTTGTTAGACAATCCCAACCAAAGTTTTCTTGAAAGTAAAGAACTTTAAATGGCAATAAGATTGTACGAAATCCTCATTTTGGAGGAGGGATTCATGGTAATCGTGTTAGGCTTACAACAAACCCTAAGTGTCCTTTATAATTGGTTTATGTATGTTATAACCCATAATATAGTTGTTTTGGGGAGGAACTTATGATAGTTTTTGATATATGGATGAAAGTGAATGAAAATGAGAAAATACACAGACTGCAGCTGGTGAAGTGTACCGTATTACTTTGAGCTTTGTAATGCAGACACTTCCGGCTCGTCGTTTTGGCCAAAGTGTACCTAGACTTTAGAGGTGTACCCAGACACCCCTGCTCGGCTTCTCTCTGCCACTGGGGCCAGATTTTGGCCATAACTTGCCCATTTCATCCGATTTGGAGGATCCGTTTGGGCTGCTTAAAATGACTTCAAGGAGAACAAAACTTAAACAATAGGCATTGCCAAATTTCTGATCCTAAGTGGCCTAAAAATCACCTAGTAGGTCATGTGCAAGCCAAATTCGTTCCAAATTTTGAACATAGAGTCCGGGTTGTTTCAGACGAATCCTGAGTTTCATATGTTCAATTGGTGATTCCATGGAATAGAACCCTTAGCACCTTATATTTAAAAGAGTTCAAAGAGGATAATTCCAAATATGAAGTTAAGACCCCGAAAAGGAGTATCTCAAACTCACCTCTGGGTAAAATCGGTAAAATGACTAGTTGTCATGAAAATGCCACAAATCGCTTGTATGATCCAATAATGGATTCAATCTTGCAAAGTAGATTCATAGAAGAATAAGAATCCACAGCTATGCACATTATACAAGCAATCATACCTTGCACGCTTTTATATGAAATAATGATCCATTATGAACACATAAGTAGCTAAGAATGCCCTATTATGCGATAAAGTTTATCAACTCATATAATTATAAAAATACCAGATCGCATATTAAATGATGATAGCACTCTCGCTCGATTAGTACTTCGGGTAATTCCCCGATTAGCTAATGACACTCCCGTCTCCGATTAGTACTTCACCCCGTTAGTGTCTCAAGATTCCTTCGACAGTACTTCAAGATCCCGTTAGTGCCCGGACACACCCGAGCCAGTACTGGCACTCCCCGCTAGTGCCACGGCACTTGTCCTATAAGCCACGACACCCGCCTCGCAAGTGATACTCTGCAGACTCCGTCCGCTATGCTACCTGACTCCCCGCCCCGACCAGGTGCCACTGCACCCGTTCGCTAATCCGCAATCCCCGCTGAAACCATGGCACTTCCGCATCAGATAGCATCTTTCTCGGATCACTTATTATTCATGTCTTGCTAATTTTTATTAGCATCGGTCTAGGTATCATTCATAATTATAAGATACAACCCGAATAATGAATAAATAAGAGGACATGAAGGTGTATCGTTTCGATATGTAATACCTACTAAGCTTCAATATGAGTAAGTTCCAGAATTCTACGGAGATTAATAAATATAAGTCCTCAGAATATTAAAAGATAAATCTGAGAGGGTACTCCACGGATACTTCCGTACAATGAACTTGTGTAGTACCTAATGTACTTTATATAAGAATAAGCAAGGTAATTCAGATAAACTCCATGAGATGAATGCATGTAATTTCTCGAGTATCCGCATTGTTATATGCTTATTATAACCAGAACATAATATTATATATGTTTCCCACTGCTGCAGTTTAGCACTGTTTTCTTTTTCTTCCCTCTCTCCCCTTTTTTTTTTTTTTAACCAGTAGGTACGTGAGGAGAAGACGGCTCCGAGAACCCTGCCCGCATTCTTCAGTGGTCAACACAGCAGGGGGTTCATCACTCGTAGGTTCCACTCGACCAAGAATTAAATGTATAGCTTTGAATATGTAATGGACTCAAACAGATATGTGTGACATCAGGAACACCATCACGCTGGTAGTTTATTTTGGACTTTGTATATGATGTTATATATTATAAGACTTGATATACCAATGTCTAATTAAGGTGTAAAGAACCCAAGATAGTGTCTAATCGGCTCGCCAATCGGGTGTGACAAGCATCAGAGCCTAGGTTTAGGCGTTTCTGGAAAGAGTCTAAGATTTATGATGCACCTACATAGAATGTGTTGGCCTAATGCGGATGTCTTTGTTCCATGGACGGTCTAGATGGATCCACCTCGTGAAGCCGTAGATGAACAACAAAGCGCCAATCCTTCGATCCATCCGCCGTCCGTCCGAGTCAACGTGGAATGAAAATGCTTCAACCGGGCATTGGTAAAAGTCTCTCGTGATATGGGCATGGTCTGATCACCACCACCGCGAGCCCGAAAGTGATGCAATACGAAAGCATGGAGCGGAAGAATTCCATGGTACAAGTACGAAGAATCCGATAAAGCCGAAGCTTCAGCTTGAAAACTGGAAAGTGGTTTTAGATGAAACGAAAATGTCCAGTGGGAATCTGGGTCACATGTGCGTTTCCACACAAGAAGGTGCAGCTTATGATTAGTGGAAGCTGGTTTTGAGAAATCCACTAATCCCAGATCCAGTTACATGGGACTACTTTGTCACTGAGTTTAACACGAAGTATGTCACTGATGATTACAAGGAATCAAAATGGAAGAAATTCTTGACTCTAAGACAAGGGAAAATGACAATGGCCGAATATGAGAAAGAATTCAAATTACAAGAAATATGCACCGAATCATTTCTACTGAAAAATTCATGCATTACTTATGAGGCCTACATGAGTCTATCAAAGGTACCTCACTAACAAGCATTTCACATAACCACAATTTTTATCAGCTGTGCAAGCGGCTATAAAATTGAGAAATCTAAAATGAAGAGTCAAGAAAGAAAGCAGAGAAAAGTTCTCGGGTGGGTTCCTCTTCTGGGAAAAGACCTAGAGAGTCACAGCTGATTCAGCACGAGGTCCAAATCAAGGCGTGGAGACAAGGACCTACCATACAAAGTCCGTCGAGGCATCTCAACCTGACAAGAGGAAAGCATACCACATTGCCACAACTATCATAGTGGTATTTGGTGCATTTCCAGTAATCGGGGTTGTTTCATGTGAGTACAGAGCATGTGATAGCCAACCTGGTCCGAGGATTGGGAAGTTCTAGAAATCCCAAGGAAGTGGTGTGAGGCTCACTGCACTCACGCACTGCAGTAGGGTAGAGGACGGCGCCCCAAGTGAGGTAATGCTCAAGAGACGGAAGATCTCCGCTAATATTCCGACCCGTGCCGAGCTTATGCCATGGAGAGCTCTAGAGAAGATCCCGACATACCAAAAAGGTCATGGCATATTCATTCTCTCTTCGATATTGATTTATATGCTTTAATTGATCCGGGCTCTACACATTCATATATATATATGCATGGAACAAATGAATGACAAACTACCTACAAGCAGGAGCTGATAAGCATGGATCTCGCTGCCATATCCTCTGGGCATAGGTTGGGAAATAACCGTGGTGTATAAGAATTGTCCCTTAATGGTCCATGATAGGGAATTTCTGCTGATCTAATTAGCTTGTCTTTTCATGAGTTTATCTGATCTCAGAATGGATTGGTTATCTAAAACAACGGGCCATAGCTGGACCTGTGATAAGAAAATAGTCCCTTAAATGTCCCGACCTATCAAGTAAGAATACATCCGATTCGAATCAAGACTGAAGGTCATTTATGAAAGTCTGATGCTTTCAGTGCGTTGTGAAGCCTTTTGGCTGATTTTGACTCAAAAGAGTGGGCAAATTTTAGAAATATTCCTTGATTAGGGAGTTCTTGGGCAAAGTTTCCGAAGAGTTACCTGAGTACCAATTCAACTAGAAGTGGATCTCTATTGAAGTTGTACAGAAACGACTCTATTTCGAGGACACCTACCGTATGGTCTAACTGGACCCGAAAGAGTTGGAAAACCTAGCCACAGGAGCTATTGGATAAGGGTTTCATCCGACCTAGTGTTTCACCTTGGGTGCTCGGGGTTTTATTTGTTAAGAAGAAAGATGGCACTTTTCTATGTGCATTGACTACGGCAAATAAAACAAAGTAACAGCTTAAGAATAAGTACCCTGCCAAGAATAGAAGATTTATTTGATCAATTGAGGAGTGCGTCTTCTCGAAGATAGATTCTGCGATCGGGATATTACTAACCCGCAAGAGGTTGATGTCCCGAAACAAACCCGCAACCCGTTATGGCCACTATGAGTTTTCGGGTCAAAGCATTTTGGGTCGACTAATGCTCCAAAATGCATTTATGGACTTGAAGGAATAGGGCTTTTCCGCCCTATTTGATCAATTTGTTGTGGTGGTATTTATTGATGACATCCCTATTCTAAAGATGGCACAGAATTATGAAACAATACTGAGGATAGTGTTGCAAACTTTGAGAGAGAACTCAATGTTTAAGGTTATATAAATGATTTTGGGTTTAAGGAAGTGTCATTCCTAGGCCATATTGTATCCGGCAGGTATTAGAGGACCCTAAGAAAATCACAATTGTGAATTGGAAACCTCTCGAATGTAACCGAGGTGAGAAGTTTCTCGGGCTTAGCGTGTGCTATTATCTGAGATTTGTACAAGGCTTTCATGAGAAGGTCCTCACTTACAAGATTACTCCGGAAAGGGCAAATTTGACCGTGGATGATAAGTGCCAATCCAGTTTTGAAAAACAAAGAAATACGGGTTGAAGCACCGCTTGTTGATCTAGTCCTGGCTCGGGTAGGGATTGGCATAAGATACAAAGGATGTCGAGGATGTGGCTCGGGGATGCATTGATGCAGATGGGAAAGTGGTTTATGCTTCCAAAGTAATTGAAGCCGCATGATAAAAACTATCCCAATACATGATTGAGTTAGCAAACAGAGTGTTCGCTTTGGAAAATTTGGCATACTATTTATATGGAGAAAAATGTAGAATTTTCCATCAATGGCAGAGTCAAATATTTACAATCTAAAAAGATTTGAACTTGAGGCAACGCTGGGTTGAATTGTTGAAAGGATCAGGATCAGATAATTGATTACCACCCCGAAAGCAAATGTAGTAGTGTGATGCCTGAGTAGGTATGATTTACCCGACTTTTGAAGATTATGTTGGATTGTATCTGATGGAGCCTTGTTGGCTCAATTGAATGTGATACTCAGAATTAAGACAAATGATAGGAATGCTCAAAAAATGATGACAAGCTACAAGGACCTGGTCAAATGGTCAGTACTGGAGACAAGACTGATTTTGCCATAGATGGAAGTGGAGGTTTGTTGTACAAGAACAGATTATGTGTACCGAATGATATGGAATTGAAAAAGAAAATATTATGTGAAAGCCACAATACTGTTTTCACCATGCATCCTGGAAGTAATAAAATGTACCAAGATATGAAACACCACCCGTGGCGAGGGACAGTGCCGACACTTCGAGTATGTGTCTATGTCTAACGTGTCGCTAGCAAAAGTCGAACACCAAGTACCATCTGGTTTGCTTGAATCCTTCCAATTCCCCAATGGGAAGTGGGATAACATAACTATGGATTTCGTATCCCGTTTTCCCTCACCCAAAAGAAACATGATGCAATATGGGTAATAGTGGACAGATTGACCAAGTCTGCTCATTTCTTATCGATTCGACTTGACTACTCCATGGATCGGTTAGCGACCTTTATGAATGAAATTGTTAGATTGCTATGGCATTCCTCATCGATAGTGTCCTAATCGCGATCCCCATCAAGTCAAGGCTCAAAAGAGTTACGCTTAGCTTTGGTACGAGATTGAATTTTTAGCATCGCTTTCCATCCAAGCACAAACCCATTGACAAATTCGAAAGAGTGATCCGTATTAGAAGATATGCTCGGGTCGTGGTATTGTAGATTTTCCTTTAAGTCGATAGGTATGTTCACCTATGGAATTTGCCAAGAAACAACGCTTATCAATCCAAGATTGGTATGGCCCTTCGTATGCGAAGCTCCAGATGGAAGACGAACTCCTACGTGGTTGGATATAGATAATTGAGCACAAGATTATCGGTCCTCGAATTAGTTGGGGCGACACTAAAGAAAAAGTTCAGATTATTCAAAGCAGAGATTAAGAGCCCCGATGTATTGTAAAGGTCTTATGATAATTTGTGAGAAAAGATATAGAGGCAGAAGTAGGAGATAAAGTGTTTTTAAAAAAGGTTCCATGGAAAAGACATCTTGGAAGGAAAGGGAAATTGAGTCCACGATTCATTGGCCCTTATGAGATTTTGGAAAGAGTTGGATCAAAGAGGGCGCATCAGTTGGTACCGAGTTAGCCAAATTAAGATGTATTCCATGTCTATGCTTCGAGATATCGCTCACCCATATAGTACCGGCCAAGGATATAAGTACAAGAAGATTTCACCTTCGATGAAGAGCCGAAAGCTATTCTAGATCGTGAAATAAGACAGTTACGAAACAAGCAAGTTCCACTGGTAAAAGTGCTTTGGCAACATCACGGTATGGAAGTGACAGGGGAAACCGACCGATACAATGAGGTACAATACCCTCACTTCGCCTGCAATTCTCGAGGACGAAATTTATTTTAAGGTAACACTAAATATAATTAGTTGTTTTCTTAACATGTTAAAGGCTATGTCATACATTAAAATTTTTCGTAATTTAACTGCAAAATATGGAAACTTAGAAACCCTGTTGTGCAAACTATAAGGACAAAAACCGTAATTTGTCCAAAGAGGGACATCAAAGACATGGATTATGGTAATTAGAGCTAAAGTATAAATAATAAGATTGGTAACAATAAGGAAAGCAATGGCTAGAATGCTAAAATAAATAAAAAAATCTTAATTATAAAGAGAATGGGAGACCAAAATGCATTTTTGGTCTCCAAACAAGAAGCTACGGAAGGAGGAGGAAAAAAGGAAGAGAAGAAGAGAAAGAAGAAAAGAAGAGAAGGAGGGGAGCAAATCCAAGGTATGGATGCTGCCTTTGGTATGGAACTTGTGATTTTTATATGGAACTATATGGTTTTGTATGGATTTCTGTTCAATTGTATGGTTAGGAGCTTGTTCCAACTTCCTAGGGTTGTTAGATTACATCCTAACCAAAGTTTTCTTGAAAGTAGGGTACAAAATTCTAAATGGCACAAGATTTGGTAAGGAAATCCTCATTTGAGAGGGATATGGTAATTAGTGTTAGGGGTTTACAACAAACCTAAGTAACCTTTATAATTGGTTTATGTATGGGCGCAGAACCCATAATATAGTTGTTTTGGGAGGAACTATGATGCTTTGATATATGGATGAAAGTGCATGAAAATGAGAAAATACACATTCTGGGCATTTCATGAAGTGTACCGGTACACTTTGATTGTACCTGTACACTCCGTTCTGTCGTTGGCCAAAGTGTACCGGTACACTTTAGAGGTGTACCCCAGACACCTGCTCGGGTTTTCCCTGCTTCACCAGCTGATTTTGGCCATAACTTGCCTATTTCTTATCCGATTTGATGATTCAAGTGGCTAATGTGAAAATAGACTCCCAAGGAGAACAAAACTTAAACAATAGGCATTGCCAAATCTATCTAAGTGGCCCAAAATTCACTCAAAGTGGGGCCATGTGCAAGCCAAATTCTGGTTCCAGCTTTGAACATAGAGTAGTCCGGGCTACGATTTGAACTTGAGTTTCTGTCTGAATTATGATTCCAGTTGAATAGAACCTTTAGCACCTAGATTTCAAAAGAGTTCAAAGAGATAGTGCCAAATATGGCTAAGACCCCGAGTGGGAGTATCTCAAACTGTCCCTCGGGTAAAATCGGTAAAATGACTAGTTGGCACGAAAAGGCCATAACTTCAGTTTGTATGATCCGATTGGATTGATTCCAATTCTTGGGTAAAGTAGATTCATAGAAGAATAAGAATCCATGAATAAGGTGTGATTACATAAGCATCATACCTGGGCCAAGAGGTTAAAATACGATCTCTCATTATGAAATACATAAGGGGCTAAGAATGCCCTATTATGATAGTAAGTTACCGAACTCATATAATTATAAAAAACACCGGACCGCTATTAAATGACATAGCACTCCCCTGCTCAATACTGCACTCTTATTAGTGCTACGCACTCCCGGGTCCCGATTAGTACTGCCCCGCAGTTCCTAAGACTTCGACATTAGTACTTCGCAGATTCTCGTTAGTGCTACGGCACCCGCCCCGGCGGCGCGCGCGACTTCAGCCTGCTAAGCTACAAGCAAAGACTTCGTCCGTTATACGCACTCCTGTCCCGACAGTGCCACGGCACTCCCACGTTAATAACTGCAATCCCTTCATGAAAGTACGACACTTCCAGATCGTATAGCATTCTTTCTGGATACTTATTATTCCAGTTGTCTTACACTTTTTATTAGCACCGGTCTGTGTATTCCCATAATTATATGATAATAACCCTAATAATGAATAAGAGGACATGAAGGTGTATCATTCCCTCGATATGTAATACCTACGGTATTTCGAATATGAGTAAGCCTGGTAACTCTACTGGAGACCCGACTAAATATAACCTGTAATACAAAGATAACTTAGTACCTATGGATACCTGATAATAATCAGGCAGTACCCACGGGTACTTTTATATAAGAACAAGCATAAGTAATTGTATAAACCCATGAGATGAATGGCTGTAATTTCGATATCCAAGTATTTGTTATATGCTTATTATAAATGTGTACATGCATATTATATGTTTCCACTGCCGTGCAGTTTAGCACGGGCTTTAATCCTTTGTAGGGGTACAGAGAAGACGTCCTTGAACTTCCGTGATTCTTCAGTATTAACACACGAGTAAATCACCACTGTAGGTTCCGTGACTGACGCAATTGTACTAAGGTTTGAATATGTAATGGACCCGCATCGATATGTGTGACATCAGAACAATTACCACGCTGTAGTTTTATTTGAATTTTTGTATATATGTTGATATATTATAAGACTCGATATACCAATGTCTAATTGGGCGTGCAAAGAGTCCCAAGATATGTTCTCGTCCCGGAATCGGCTCGATCCGCCTACCGGGTCGGGCCTGAATCGGGTGTGACAAGTCTAGGCATTTATCTCAATCTGCTAGGTATAATTTGTGACTACAAATTTGATCTTCCTATGTATATCACATTACCCGCCTTCCCTTCGCAAGTTCAGGGATTATGATGTATGACCGTTACCTCGCTTCGTGGTATAAACATATGTAACATCCACATCATTTCTCACTGCCCTTATTCAAAATAAGTACATATTGAGTAAGCACCATATGCACATAAAACAAATATTTCCGACATTCTTTTCTTTGAAGTTTCCATTTTACTCAAATTTGCTGCATTTGTTTCATATGGATAACTAAAAGAACATTGATATTTTGAATTATAGTTCTCCTGAGGAAGAGAATAAAAAAATAAAGCAATCTTTATGATTTGGAATCAAATAGGGATAAGCTTGAAGTAACAAATCAACGTTTGAATTTTTAACAATGGGTGGTAGATCCAACTCAAATAGGAAACAGAACTTGCATTTAAAAAAATACTCATTAGTTCCTATGGACTATAAGTGTGAGAAATGAAATAGTTTTCAACGTAACTTGCATTTGTCTTTCACGCTAATATGGATTTGTCATGTGCCTCTATCTCCAAAGAATCACTTCATTTTAGGTAATCATGTTGTTAAATTGAAACATTGTCTAGATTAGAAGTTTATGTTGAAATAGAGTTGTTTTAGATATAAAATAATATGTTCTTATTGTAATTGGATCGCAAGACTTAACTAGAGTCGCACTATTGAATTGCCTGAGGCAGATCTATTGAGTAAAAAAATGGTCCTATTTATTAAATGGAATGCCTCGCTGAAGTTTCGGGGATTCCCTCAAATTTAGGATAAATAAGGGGCCAAGGAAGGGTGGTTTAGAACTAATCAACAACACTACTAGCTAATCAAAGAAGTCAAAGTCATTCTTGGATGCAATTTCCAAATGTTTGACCTCAAGACGCGAAAACAATTGGTGATGGTGTGCTTGTCCATGGAAAGTGATTGAGTAATGGTCTTGGTTCACTATTAGATGATATAGGAGTTCTTTTTCAAGCTATTATTATGTGATAACAGAATTTTTAGATGTTAATTATCGGGATCACTTGGTTATTAAAGTTTTATTGAATATGGAAATAGCTTCATCACTTGTAAATTTATCCAAAGATTTAATAGAACTACTGGAGGAATATGTGCTTCTACATTTATTTTATCCTTATACTTTTCCATGTAATTGTTTGTTTTTTCGTTTTCAAATAATGTGAGTATTTTGATGAGATGACTCAAATTAAACTTCATTGCTTTACCATTTAATATTATTCAGAACTTACAAAGCTCAACAAGGATGAATCCATATGTATGTTAATAAGGCTTCTTTAATCATCCATTAGCATTTGAGTTGCGCTATTATTACCGTTAGTCGGTGACTTGGTACAAAAAATCATATTCAGTTTGGATAAACAACCACATGATTAAGTATGATCTTTTAATAATTTTAAACGGTCCAAAATTTTCCAATATTTACTTTTCTCATAAAAAAAAAAAAAAATTGACAAAAAGAAGAAAAACAAAACAAGTGTAAGAATGACTCGTGGAAAAATTGGGGTTGCAACTTAGATGATTCAACTAGCTAACCAAGTTTAGATTGGCTTGGACAAAGTTTGAATAGCGGCATTTGAATTGGTTCGAAACTATCAATCCGATAATATTTGGGTCGATGAGGATTGGGTGGCAATCAATTAGTATCTAAAACCCTTAAATTATTTATTTATAATCAAATTAAATTATATTTTTATTTCAATAAATTAAAAAAGAGAAATAATTAAGAAATAAATTTGACAATTCTTAAATTTTAATAATTCTATTAGAGTAATGATTTTATCCTTTTTTTAATTGTTAAGCATCTTTTGATGATTAAAGTTTTGAATTCTTGTAGATAATTATGTATATCAAGTTAGTAAAACTAACGATTATTCTATGATTATCAAATATTTAGCTTTTAATATGTTATTTTATGATATTGTTTTAAGACTTATAATTAATTATTTCACTTTGATAACCATGAACTTAAGTTACCTATGAGCTTGGCATTGGGTTGCAAATTCCCATTATGACCTACATTGCTGGACATGATAATGTTATGCAAAGCAACGACGCATTCCCTTTACTCATATATCATCTCTTGGGATTCATAAAAATATTAATATGCGGGTTTGGTAAGGATTTGCCTTCTCTAATCAGCCAAGTTTTTGTTTTTAGGTTTCTTTGTATGTAGTGTTTAATACAATGTTAGTGATAAGAGGTTGTAAATTTTACATCTATATTTTATGTATTATTGTACTTCGAAAGTATCTTATAATTTCGAAAAAAACAAATATTTTTTGATTATTGTTTTGTTATGTCTTTCCTATTAGGTATGCAAAAAGATAAAAACAAGAAGCATGGTTAAGAATTTGAGGCCACCTTTTTCCAAAGTAGTATATTGTTTCCTATAATTTAAGTTTGTAAGCTATCTTGGTTTGTAAGTTTGAATTATGTTCTTTTTTGTATTAAGAAATGATTATTTAATTTTGTTTATAATATTCAAATGTATAAGATTGTTCTGGATAATAGTTTCTTTACATTATTTATTGACTTAGTTTTTATTATTATCAAATTAAATGGATACCAAATATATTTGGAAAAATATTTTTTCAATGGCAATATGTTCATATATTTTCCATTAGAAACTCAAAGCTGTAAATTAATATTAATATAAACATTTTCTTTATGTATAATCTTTGACATATGTTGAACTAACTTCTGAGAAGTAAACATTGACATTTATAATATTAACAAAGATTTATCATTGGTTGAATTAGGAATAAATCTTGACATGTATAAATGTCAAGGCAGTTTTTTGACATTTCTTGACACTCGGCATAGATGACATATATGAATAGTAGCTTCACCCTGACATATATATCCTGGTTCTGACCGTGGAAAACAATGAAAGCCTTTTTTCTTATAGTGTTTGGTATAATATATTTAAAATTATTATATCATTGCATATATGATATATGTTTTTATTCTTTAATTTAGTAATAAAATGGATGTATCAATAAAATATTAAAAATATAAAGATAAAGATAAAAATATATTTATAATAATAACTATAATTTAAAATAGTTTTTTTCAATTGATAAACATAAATTCAATTGATATTAATATCAACATATTTATTTTTCAAAAAAAAAAAAAACTTCAACATATTTATGATAATTTTATCATTAAATTATAATATAATAATTTATTATCAAATTATAAAATAAAAAAAGTTGTTACAATATTAGAGATCAAAAGATGAGATGCGATCAAGAAATCGCTGAAAAGAAGGATCGCACGGCTAATAAAAGTCCGGCTTGAAAGAAAGGTACTTCATTTTCATTCATATGTTATGAATCAAATTTCACAAATGTTAATCATAATACTGGGATTGATCAATTCAACAACCATGTTTCAAATACTCGTAGGTACGAAACCTCTACAGCCAGCAAAGCAGTGGAAACATATATCCAATCGTGAGGGAGGTCAAGCTCACATGTGGAAGCCATCGGTAGTTTGGAGCCATCGGTGAGGCTTTAATTTGTAATCGAGAAGACCTCTATGTTTCTAGTTTTTCTTAGAATTTAATTTCAATATCGCCACTTGTACTTTTAGGAATCTCCTGCAACTTTTCTGATACTAGCTTAGTGCCTTTAATAAAATCAAGTTATTGATATGGTACTCAGTGTGGTCTCTATTCAGTACACGGTAAGATAAGAATGCTTTGGCAAACAAATTAAGCCACTAGTGGAATTAAAGTTTTTTATGAATGAAGAATCATCCTTATTATACACCTGAAGACACATCTCCACTTAAGAATTAAAAGGTTTGTGAATGAAAGGGTACTATAATGCCCTAGACTTTATCGACTTATACATGTTTGGATTGGGTGAATAAGTGAAAGCAAACCAACAAGTAAAAATGGTGCAACAAGGAGAGTAAACTCAGAAACATACAAACATTTGTTGTCCCGATGATGGTACGAAACACTTCATCACCTTCATTGATGACTACTCACGTTACATGTATCTCTACATGCTTCTGCTTCTAAGGATGAAGCGCTGGAAGCCTTTAAGGTATTCAAGGTTGAAGTAGAGAAACAATGCAGAAGCAAATAATATAGTAAGGAATTTGCTAGGTGGTTTCAATGTTGACTTCGCAATATAGTCTGTATTCAAGGTTGAAATTATTTGAGGTGATTGCCATCTAACGTTGACTTTAGTTAAGACTCTAGAGTCCACATCAAAGTTACATTTTTTATGCTAATAGGTGAGCTTTGTCTCGAGTGAGCATGGGAGTGTGACTTTGATGTACCACTTCCCTTATGGAGCTTGAGCTTGCTCTGCTTGAGGCCACCCCAATTCATGGCGTTTGGCCTGAAGAGTTTTATAGTTGGTTTGGGAGCTACTGATCTGGTCCAAAGGCCACTGAGATTATACTGTGACAACTCAACTGCTATTTTTCTAGCTAAGAATGAAAAAAGTGGGAGCTGAAGTAAACACATCGACATAAAGTACTTAGCCATCCGAGAATGTGTTAAAGAATGGTAGAAGTGGTCATTGAGCACAATCTGAGTTAATGGTTGCAAATCCTTTGACTAAAGGCATGTCGCATCGAATCAGAGAACATGTAACAAAAAATTGGACTGAAATCTACATGAGTAATCTCAAAGTTTCGTGATATATCCGGGCTATTAATGTAAAACTCTTATTCAAATGATGTTTCTCATATAGGTGTACACATTTCAGTCATTGTGATAGAGAAATACTATTGTTTTAATCTAGAATAAACATAGGGTTTATTCATAAAAGTTAAAGGTTGTTAAAGGGACATATTGTGATACATGGAATATAACACTCACTTTGTGAGGACTTGTTGTCATGATTTATATGTTTATTCCCTATTAAGGTGATATATGAACTCTATGAATCAAGTGGGAGAATGTTGGCTCTCTCTTCCCCTCGTGCAAACGGTCATACGATCTTTTAAATAGTGGCCCATAATTACAAATTAATTTTATAAAAATTACGAATTAATAGAATGCATTAATGAGATTGAATGTACAACAAACATATAGGATGATGGTTTCTATATTAAAAGTTTTTCTTATTGGGTCCCTGCTACCAGTTTAGATATCGTTTCAATGTTCCGACACCATTAGAAGAGCGGGAGATACCTGTGCACCAGAAGATCCCAATGCCTTTTTTGCTTTTATCTCTTTTTCTCCAACAGCCGTGGAGTGTAAGTCCCAACACCTTTCGCAATTTTTTTTTTTTTTTTTTTTGCATCTAGTGAGATTGCAAAGTCTTACAACATTATCTAATTAGATTTTAGGGAACTGTCAAGGGAATCAAGGAACTCACGTTGTCTGATTAAGAAGTTTGATTTCTTAGCGCAACCTTAGTTCATAAAAACTTTAATTTCTTGACACGCTTGTAACTGTATGCTTTTATTTTATTTATTAGAGTGAAAATCACAAAATCACAAATAACTTGTTTTTTTCTAACCATGAAGGCTTATTCAACTCGTAGATACAAAGGATAGGCATGACTTTTTTTTCTTTTTTTTTACTTTTTTTATGTCTAATATCATAACTCATAAGACCTATTAGGCACAATTGGAACCCATTTGGCACGCTTAAAGTGTTTCTAACTTAAATACTAAGTATTTTTAAAATAAAAAAATGAGTGCCTTGTAATATTTAAAAGTACTTTGAGATTTAAAAAAAAGATTTTTCAAGTGTTGGTAAAACACCCTGGCAGGCTTTAAAAAACACTTTAAAGGTTTTCAAAGGCTTCAAAATATCCTTACCATTTTTATGTCTTTTTCCTTTTGGCTCTCATCTTCCTCCTTAATTTTTGCATGAGATGAGACTCTATAATTCAAACTCTTTTAATTTAATATCCCGTTTAACCCTATCATTAATCTCTTTTCTCTTTACAATGCCCGTTGGCTTGAAATTCAAAATTTATGTGTGAATTTTATAATACAGCTGATTAGTCCATTTTTTTATAAATATTATTGAAATAATTTTTCCTACAATCATAAAATATAATGATTTTATCTATTTATATATATATATATATATATATATATATATATATATATATATATATATATATATATATATATTGTGATAAAATTTTATTTAAGCAATAATATTTTCTTTTCTAATTAAATTGAATGTCCTTTAGGTAATTTCTAATAATATTAAAAGATTTTTGTACATACGTTTGTATTATAATCTATTTTCAGACTTCTAAAAGCTGCTTGACTGTGGGTCTCCACCGCCAAGCCACCTAGTTGGAAGTAATGAGGCTCGAACTCGACTCCGACCTAGCCACAGGGCCCATTGATCTGGCCAATAGGCTAGGTCTAGTTTTTGCATTTTGTTAAGGGCTCGCAACCAACCAAGCCTTGCAAGGCACTTGGTAGGTCTAGAAGGAACAGCCTTGGAAAGCCTAGGACAGGCAGGCTTAGTAGGCCTAAGAATTAAAACTATTTTTTACTTCGATAATTAACAGAATAATCCATAGTTTAACCTAGGTCTTCTTTAATTTGTCACACAACACACCGGCTTAATTAGGAATAATCTCATGCCTTGAACGCCCAACTTATTGGCCCGATCATAAAGATAACTCGATTAAATGGTAGTTGAGCAAACAACTATCTTACACTTCCACCATAACATCTCCAAGCCTACTTTGGAGCAACAACTATTTTGATGGCAACATCACTTCCTAGACAGTGGGTTGATCGAGTTTAATATCTTGACTGTGGTTACAGGAAGATGCATGCCCCCTCACCATGTCCAAGACGTGGTACCTTTGATTTTTCTCATGCCTACGGCCATTTACCACACAATGATCTAGATTTATTGAGCTCGCATTGGAGGCTTGATGAAGGAGAGATGGTCGCCAAGTCGCTTAAGGAAAAGGATTCATGGTTTGTAATCCGATGTCTTCAACATTCGATGGAGGTTTGAAGCTTGAAAGGACATTATGCTATACCTGAGTTATTTAGCAATCCGGTACGCCGATTTCAATCACTAGCAATTTATTTAAGGGGCCATTGTCATCAAATATTTCCACTTCATGCTTCCAATGAAAGCTTCAAAATTTCGCCACCTCTTTCTCCCAATTAAGATCGATCTCAACCACGCTTTCAACAACTCCACATCCACTTTCCCACTTTCGTGGAGAGAACTACACATCCATGAAGATTCCTCTTTAATGATCCCAAATGGTCATCATGCGCTTTTTCATTTTCATTATCGGAAAATATTAATTACCTACAATTTCTTTTCTTGTCTTCTTTTTCTTTCCGTTAATTTTCTCGTGCAACCAAACATAACTCCAATTTAGACAACACAATAAAATTCACAAATCCAAAAGCAAGTGAGAAATCAGAGACCAACAATGATTTCTCATGCCTTCCAGAACCCAAAGCCGTCCAAAACCCGCTTCAAGAAATGAAAGGTCCGTTCCGCTCTATCCGCAGCCGTGCGCAAGAAACATCAACGTTGTTTGAATTTTCTTTCGCTCTAAAGACCCCAAACTGCAAATGCTGATTTACTTTTTCATTTTTTCCATTTATGTGAGGTGTCACTATCTCCACCGCACCGCCATCACCCACTAAAGCCAAAGAAATGATGTGTTGGTTCGGATTTCCGCCGCACTTTCAGATTCAGATTACATCTGAAGGAGCAATCTTCCCAACCAAAGTTGTCGTGACTTTCAGATTCAGACATATCGAAGGAGCAATCTCCCAAACAAAGGAATGACCGAGCTGGCCAACACCTCCGCAATAGTGGTGGGAGGAGGAAGAGAGGAGGAGAATAACGCCTAGCACAACGCCTCCCGCAGCGGGTTCCACCTAGCTGAAATTATGCAACGAATTCCATCAACGCATTGACGGATGCGACAATGGTGTGGAGGAGGAGGAGAAGGCTGCTAGTGGAGAAGGAGATAGAGTGTGATAAACTAATTTTTTAAATAAGAAAATTGGGGACACAATTATATGATGACATATGGCTAGAGATGATGGGATCTAAAATTGTTTATGCTACATAGGATATGTTACAACATCGTAGTAATCCAAGCCTCTCACGGTCAACCTTAGTCCTTCCTTCCATATATTTAACCTAACACTTTAAACCAACTGGATAGAATTATTGACACCTTTATTTGATTTATATAATAAACTTTTAAAAATATATATTATAAATAGAGTTACATTATGTTTTTTTAAAAATAACATAGAAATAGGAGTGAAGGCTCATCACGTGGCCCCATGGGCTAGCAAACTATAACGCAAAAATGAAGCCTATGACCTAATCCTTCTAAAAACAGGCTCGACCGTTTGGTCCCTCTCGAGCTTGTGTAGGCCTTTTTAGGGACCCTAGGTTCGACTAAAAACATTTTGCCAAGGAGGATAAATCATCCACACCCTCGCTAAACAATAACTTATCGGATAACAAATACAATACATCAAGATATTACTGTTTTTCCCACACAACATAATCAAGTTTCCACAAGTAGCAATTTGAAGTTTGTAGGCACGAGGTCCAAATGCCTTTCATACCTGGTCCGATCTTAGCAAATGATTTCATATCAATAGCGCACATAAAGATCCGGTCATCCATGCCACATGACTGTGTCGCTTGCTCATCCATTCTTGATCCCGACACAGCTTAGAAATCTCCTCCTTCAAACCTCAAATAAAGAAGTGGTCATAGATCCGCCACAAGCAAGTAGATGGAAATCAGTTTGGCGAACTCAATTTTGAATCGGGGTAATTAGTTTCAACTTCTTATTCATTGATGTGAACATGATCTTCGTAGTCCCAGCCTGATAGAGAAAGTTCCTAAAATCCATAGTGAATATTCTCTAATTAAATCGATTTTAAATGCGGATGACTTCTTTGATTCAAGCGACAATATCTATATGGTTGATCAAAGCACAAATGATATTAGTCAACTCGATCCCAGCAGGAAAGTCCGTTTCATTTGGGCCTCGTAGGAGGTGTTTGTTCGCTTAGCCTCCAATCCCATTGCATGGTGGTGTTTGTCACATTCTATATCGGATACAGATAAAAGTTCTTTATCATCACACCCCAACCTAAATACATTTTAAAGCCATGAGGATCCCTTGAACCCCGAAGCGGACAATATTTATATGATTTGACCAAGTATTTACATGATGTAATGGGCGTCGAATCTACTAATTTTATGAAAATCAGTGATTGTTGTAGGTCACACATACTCGAGGGAGTGGTGATCGTGGAAATGACCACCCAATCATTTCCACTCATGATCTTCCGAACTAATTCTAGAAAAAGAAAAATGAAAAGAATATATATGAGAAATTACTATGGATGAACGCCGTGATGAGTGAGGATATAAACATATCCCATGACTGTCCCCAAGGAATGGGCTATAATGGCTTTGGTGTGGAACTGCAACATGATTATCAACGAAAGTTACGCATTTTCCCGATTAATCCAATCATACCTGAGGTCTCTCCACTGGAGTCCTTAATTCCACAATCTCCTTCCACTAATGTAAAATTGAAGTATCCCTTTCGCTCTAAAATCAACCAATACCAACTCGCAACAGCCTTTCACCCATTCTCAGAAGCTCCACCGGCGACCATCTTGGTCGTAATCTCTGGCCATCACCGGCCACTCACATGAGAGGATCCAACTTCCCAACCGGCAAATTCTCCGGCCTAGTGCTTCCAATGTATAGCTTTGCATGGTCCAGAGTGTCCTTTAGCAAAACTAATCGCATCCATCGGGGTTTCATTTCACTTTTATCCATCCATCCATCCGGGAGCAGCCTCCTCACCTCGTGTTTAGATGATCAATGTCCAGCTCCATCAAGTCTGCCTCCCAAGACGGATAAATTCCCATGATAAAATGTATCATATAAGGTATAATTGATCACACAAATATCCTTAATATATATATGATCCAAGAACAAATTAATATAATTTTTCATAATCAAAGATGTTGTAGCCAACTCCTAATCATCAAAACATACTGACTACAAGACATTTAAATAATTTTCAATGATATTCATAATTAATAAAATATAATATCCAAATTATGCACATCAATTGGATAAACAAATAAAATATCCAATTAAATCCTTGTTCTTTTCAAGATTTAATCATACAAAACGAAATGACATAAAGTGCTCATGACTAAAATCAATATCCAAAATCATTAAAATCGAGATATTAATTTTAAAATCATTTATCATAATATAATAAAATATATACAAAATAATAATTTTAATTGCATGAAATTAATATCCAATTATTCCGATACATACAATATATGATATACTAAATTATCGGTTGACTAAATAATTGGGCATGTGGCCCAATGGCTTGTTGGGCTTCTTATTGGCCATATCAACCTTAAGTCCATGTTTTTTTTTTGATGAAAGAAGATTATCGAACAAAAAACTTACAAAGACACTAAAAAAAAAAACCACAATAATCAGCAGAACTGATATTTGTAAAACACTTTAGGTCCCTGGTTCAAATTCTCCAAGGCAAAGTTTTTCATATTACTATTCTTATCCATAATAAGGTTATACTATTCAACAGGTGGCTAAACATTGCACTTATCCAGATAAGGATTTCCTATCCGCGCAACTAAAAGGAGGTCTTCTCCCTCCACGAAAGGGATCCGAATTCGCTTTAAGACCTTAGAATTGAACCACATTTTTTCTCCCGCCAATAAATGTGATTTGTATACCAAAATTCATGAAATTCATTTCCTAGCAATTCCTCATAGTATTTTCATTCAAAAACATCACAAGGCAAAGGCAAAAAATTATACCGCTGATGTAACAATGTAAGAGAAAAGACACCCATTCATGCTTTTTTGATTCCAACACATTCTACAAAATGAAAGGGGTATCAACAGATAAAGATTCTACCACCAGCCATCATTTCTTCTTCAATTGAACTGACACCGAAATTGGGCTGCCTCAAGACTCTTCACACATCTACGATGGTGTATTCTAGTGAGAACAAACTTAGGGACCACCAACGCCCGCCTTCATTTATAAACTCATCACAAAGAGGCAACAGAATGACTATGGTAATCTTAGTCGAATTTAGCCAAAACATTTCACATATGACCATCGAAGATGTTCATGTGTGGCCGATATAGACTACACTTTGTTGAAGACGCATGTTCAAAATGCACGACAATATTGTTTTAAGTAGTGGTCTTATATGGTCTGGCTAATTTTGGTGAAGTGCGGCAAAATCGCCTACATTCTTTGCACTTTAAAATCACCTAATATCTACACCTCTTTTATATAATTTTATTTCAATAGCGGTTATTCCTACAACATCTGAGTTTTAATTCGCTTTTCGTGATTTATCATTGCTCGCCACGTGGCTTTGTAGCTGGTCTTGTTACCACTCTCGACATCATTATTTATTCAGGATGATTCAAACAGTAAAGCACATTCAATCATAAAAATTCATCATGGTCACAATGAGCAAAATAATTAGAGCTAGTATTCTAGCTCACTATAGTATTATCAAATTTGTGAAATGGCGTATTCATTATATTATTAACTCCGGATTTTGTTTCATCTCTAGTATGTGGTTTTATAATTGATTTTGTGATGTATTGCTAATTTTAATTAATAAAATTGTTTTCTTTTTTTCAAAAGTTTAGGGTTTAGTTGAGTTCCACCACGTGTTTTACCTGATCAAGGTTTACAAATCAATTTGACTAACCTTCCCAAATTCTATATATAGCTTCAATTAATAAAATTATTTTCTTTTCAAAAAAAAGGTTTAGGTTTAGCTGAGTCTAACCATTGTTTTAATTTGATCAAGGTTAATAATCATTTGACTAATCACAAATTTATATATATATATGTGCATTTTTTTTACTTTAAATGCTGAATAAAATTTTATTTAGCTTATGTTTAGTAAGGCTTAATTGTTTTAAATAATAAATCGTTGTTTTTTTAATATTTAATTTCTATTAAGTGCTAAGCTATTGTTTTTATATGCTTAAAATCACCACATATTAAAAAAGAAAATTTATGAGCATTTATCTGTAATGATGATATCTTGATTTTTTTTTTTAAGAATAGAAATATTCGGTTAAAATACCTTAAATAACTCGTAATTTAAACTATCTATTTATAGTTTTTTCTAAAGATTTAATCATAATTGAAAAAAACCTGTCATTTCAAGGCATTACACATATTTTAGAAAATTAATATTTTTATAAGAAACAATAAGGATATTTTATCAAATAAGGAAAAAAATTAATGAAAGGATTAGATTTCTGATAACTGCAATTTCTTAAAGGTCTTTTTCCTCCAATCACCTTTACTATTATGATAAATAAAATAAAAAATTGTATATTAACATATTTAAAAAATTAAAACGATAACAATTTGCTATTATCATTATTACAAAAAAATAATTATTTTATTTATCTATTTATTTATTTTATATAAATAAATAGATATATATATATATATATATATATAATGATTTAAAAGGTAATATTTATTTTTAAATATTTTAAACATTCATAGATTTAAGATTTTTAAAATATCATATAGATTTTATAAATATGTTCTTTCTGAATTAAAAAATTCCAATATTTAGTTTTTCTGGTCTAATAAAATTTTAAAAAAAACTGCAAATAAGTGTTATACAAAATAAAAGTAAATAAGATCTATGCAAAAAGACAAAACGCTACTTCTAAATATGTTTTAATATATGACGATCTATTCCAATAGATATTATCTTTCATCAGGGAATGGAGGCACAAAGTAAACCGCTTACGAACAAGATAAGAATATGGTAACTGGCGGTAAGATAGCTTATCTGAACCAAAGATCAAGGATTCAAAACCCAGTAGAAAACAATTTTTTCAAAATTCCAGGAGCAAATGACCCTACCTAGGCAATTATTTGGCTCTCCGCCACTTATGACTTATGACTTATGAGGGCCTAACAGTCATATTACAAATGTTAGATGAATGACTTTTTTGAAAATATTATAACCAAGAGAGCCTACTGGTACGCCAAAATGAACAATATTTATACTGATAATGGAATGGGAATTTACACATCCAACTGCTGCCAAACAATGACTTATTGGATTATGAAATACAGTATATATTTTCAATATGGAATATATCAAATATATTATCGTTTCTCCCACACAGCATAATTGTTTCCAAGGCAATTGAAGGTTGTAGGCAATGTTTCAAAGATCATACCTTTGTTCCAACTTACAACGACTGGTCATCGATAGTGCCATAAAAGACCGGCCAGATGCTGCATTTACGCACTGTGCTGTTGTTTTGATCCCAGTCTCTATCCTGATCATTGATTAGAAATCTCCTCCTTCAGACCACTGCAAGAAATGTCATAGAACCGTCACAAGAAAGTAAGCAGATATGAAATTAGTTCCACTATAGAAACTCAATTCTGATTGGGGTAATTTGATCAAACAGGTAATGAATCTAATAATTATCTGGGGAAAAGAAAAATAGTGAAAAGAAGGTATATATGAGAAATTACTATGATGGAATGCCAGATGGTGAGACATAAATGATATCCCTGCATGACTTTGTCCCATAACACAACGTTTTTTTGTGTAGAACTCAGTCATGATTAATAACTAAATAAGATTTTCCGCATTAATCCAATTGGCCCCGGAGGCCCTCCATTGGAGTCCTTAATCTCCACAATCTCTTCACTAATGCAGCTTGAAGTATCCTCAAATCAAAGTAGTCGCTGAACTCTCCAATGTGCTTTCACCCATTCCATAAGCTCTCCCGCCGATGACCATCTTGGTCGTAATTCGTCATCATCATTACCATAAGAAGAGGATTCCAAATTTCCTACTGCAAAATCTGGCCTAGTGTTTCCCATGTACAGCTTGGTGATATCTGGTGATCAGTATTTAGCAAAACGAACGCCGCATTCATCAAAGTTTATTTCGCCCTTGCGAACTAATTCATCCAATCTGAGTAGCTCCTTGCCGACCCGTGTGTTTAGATGATCAATGTCTGGAGCGCCACAGTCTGCTCCAGTATCGGGATTTCCTGTGCCTCCTAATTAGTAGTAGTTGTGTCTCCGGACTTAGTGAATACTACTCCACGCAGATGGAGTATCCTAGTCAAGGCGATCATCTGGGGTTCTCCTCAAAGATGTTCCATCTTCCATCTGAATCTTGCCTCTCAAAGAGTCCCTGTGGTTTATAACTATATCTGCAACACACTGGATGCCATTGCTGTGAAATTCTTTATCAATGTTTTTAGCTCATCTTGGGTACCATACTGGATGTGTCCAGAATCTATAGCTTCTGGTAAATACCTTCAATGGAAAACAAACTACAACAACACAAGAGCACAAAAAATTATTATTTTAAAAGCTCATAATCACCCCACCCCACCTCCTAAACAAGGTTTATTCTCTAATGTTAGAATATGTCTCAAATTCTATTTTGTATTAATTAATTTTGCATTAATATTATATATAGTAATTCTTAGAAGGTTATATTATTATAATATTATATATTTCTTTTAAAGAATAAGGACAACTATGTTAGAATATCTCAACAATATTATGGGTTAAGAGGAGAAAGTTATGAGAGAGAGATTGGTTTGTAGAAATGCTATATTCCTGCAGTTTGATTTTAAGTGGCCTTTAGTGGATTAGAGTTTTAAGATATATTCTGCACATATATTCTAGCTTTTAATTCCTGCATTTTCCTAGTTGTTGCAAACGCTTTTATTACTTAATTTTGTACTTTATGTTTTTAAGAATAGCGGAAAATTTTCTCATCCAGACAAAAATATTGGTCGAATCCATATTAAAACCTTATACTATTTTAATTTCTTTTATCTTTGTGTTTTTAAATTTATGATTCTGCATCAAAGCCAGAATATCCATAATAATGACACTGATCAAGCTCAAGATCTCATAGAGAATTAAAAGTTGCATGGTTATATAAGATAAAGATGGTGCTAATTTTAGTTCAAGGTGAGTTCATATAAATCTCTTTTTGACTTCTTTTTATATAATGCTGTATATGATAATTCTAGTTAGTTAACATGTTATAATATTAGTTTTTATACAATAAGTGACAGTTATATGAACATCCTATGGGCCCTTCCGAAATATAAGAGGAAAAGTTACGAGAGAGAGATTGATTTGCAAAGGTTATTTGTGTGCAAATATTTAATAGGTTTTAGAATCGAGAGTTTGTGGTGAGATTCTATCGTATTATGGATATCCTGTGGGTTTTGTGGATTTTGTGATTCCTAGTCGTCTAAATACTTTAAGACTCTAATCTTCTACTCTATACGAATAGTGTTATTCCTCTCATTCTGACAGGTAAGTATATTAGTCCGACAAACGTTAAAACCCTCAGACACATTTACATGATTTCTTTATCTCAGCTCTTGAATTCATTCACATGCATCAAAGCTTCAGTGATTCATGGTTACTAAATATGTCAAAAGAAAATTCAAAAGAAATCAAAATGAAATCATAAGAAAAATACCCAAGAGATTTTAATCAATTGAGTTCACAGCAGTTAACCTCATTGCAAGAACTTTCAACAACTCGAATGAAGTTAACAAATCCAACTCTCTCGCTTCAAAAACAAATTAATTTTCAAATAAACAAGTAGGGAACAAACGCAGGTGGATCGAAACCTGACCTCCCTTCAACTTATTCTTGACACTGTGTTAAACAAACTAACCTATCTATAAGATTTTTGGTTCAATATGGAACACCATCTTCTCTAACAAAGATCATCTTTATTCTAAAAAACAAAAAAGAACAATCTCGCCAAGATTATACAAAATGCAAGGTTAAACCCATACAGCCAACTGGGGAACTGGGGTAAAAACAAGAATTGAGACATAAATGATACAAGAATGGCTTAAACTATGAACTAATACAAGCTTCCAAGTAACAAAACAAAGAAACTAATGGGATGTTACATTGGTATTGCTTTACCTTCAGATGAAGCGCGCGTAATGAGAAAAGTGGAGGAAGCCAAACATGGAGATTCCGTAATAGCTATTTCTGTAATGGATTTGATTGAGAACAACAACCTCTTTTGGATGATTCCCAATTAAACTCCCAGCATTCAAACCTCACCAAGATTTACAGATTTCATACACACACAAAGAAACACATAAGGAGGAGAAAGAGATTGATACATGTAACACCTAAAACAATATTGGTGAAGTCGTCATTGTTGGGAGGACATGTGGAATAAAGTGGAGACATGAGGGAAGGACATGATGTTAAGATTATGTTTGGACTCACAAAGAAAAAAAAATACTATGCTAGAGGAATGATCAACGTGGGAACCCGACCTAAACATTAGGGTTCGGGAATCAATTTTAATCGTCCAAGCCTTATCAATAATACTACATTAATCCTGAATGCAGTCACACACTCTTTATAAAAATCCATTTTCAATTCCATACCCTTTCCATGTCTATAGTTTTAACTCAACGCGAACGGAATATTAATATTCAGCCATAGTTTCAAGTTTTAAGTGAGGAAAATGGGACTAACGTGGGAAATTCATCGAATGAATAGTCAGAATGACTTGTAACTAGTCCAAGCTCATCAACACCATTGCGATTAACTTCATTGCAGGCTTCCACATGACACTCTTATAAAAAAATCCATTTTCACCTGAGACCGCTAGTCGTTCAACCCTACGTTAACTTAATATTAATATTCGCCATGATTGAACATCTCGTCACAAATGATATATAACCTCATGTCTGAAAATGTCGGAACTTAATTTCTATCAGAAAAACTTCAAACCTTACAAACTACGTGCAGTATTATAAATCGTAATGGTATTTCTGGGTGTTTTGAGGACTCAAACCGTGACTATTTAGGTTTTTCCTATATATATGGTTTAGTTAAAATAAATATTAAAATACGAAGGCTGAAAATGATTTCAATCTACACCAGCTTTTGTCATAGAAGAGAGAAGAAAATCATATTTAAAATAAACATTTTTTCAATCTTCAATATCTTTTCAATATAGCCTTAAACACAATTCTCTTTTCAGTTCATTTCTTCTTTAGTCCATTTAGGAAATCATATTTTAAAAGGACATTTCCATCTAAATCTGTTTTTCAAAAGACTAATTTCTTCAATCTGCCTTTCAAAGATCGCATTTCTCAATATTGCAACAACTTTTTTTTTTATATACTGATAAGAATTATTATATTATAATTTAATGACAAATCAATATAAATATGTTGATGTTTTTTTTAAATAAATATGTCGATGTTAATAATTAATTTATGTTTGTCAAGATTATTTTAAACTATTTATAAAAGATCATTTTAAATTATCTTTTGAAAAATTATTTTAAATTTATAGTTATTATTATAATTACACTTATATTTATCTTATATTTTAATGATTTTAATATTAGCATCATTTTACTACTAACAAAGAATAAAAATATATATATAACATATATACAATGATATAATAATTTTAAATATATATTTCAATATATATATATATATATATATATATATTATAAAATTTAGATGTTTTCTTATAGAATATTATATAAAATAGTTATATCAAATTATGATATAGTATTATAAAATAGTAATATTTGAAAAAAATTTACTATTTGATATTAAAATAATATTATTTATCGAATTAAATATAAATATTTAAAATAAGAATATTTGATTGGCTATTTCTCACGGCATTTTTTACTTAAGGATTAAGAAAACAACTATTACCAATTTAGTATCCATATTCATATAAAACTCATAATATTTCCATACTTGGTTTAGTAGATGATGAAAGTGGCGATCATAAGAATGAGCAAATATGTTTCCTAAAATGGAGAATTAATCGAGTGTTTCACAACGCGTCACTGGAAGATGAATTTTTACATACCACCATCTGGAAGATCAAATGGCTTAACTCCAATATAGATGACATTCGAAGTTTGATCGAATCTGTTAATCTAGTTAACTGGCAGTTATAACCCCGACAGTCGGAGAATGTTTGTCATAGAAGCAGAATTCAACGCCGCGACTCCGCGGTGATCAGCTGGGTGTTGCCAATCATCCTCAATAGTGGATTTTGCTCAACAACTTATTCGGAAATATCAGGCTAAATCGCTGTCATTTATGAGGTTTGCCGTAACTTGACTGTGAGTAGAATGTAACCATGTGTATAGTCAATGATATATATAAACTATATCACATACCATGTTTTGTATTTAGTTTTAGTAATGTTTTTATGGGTTAAATAAGTTTCTAATGTCGTTCATATTTATGGATTAGGTCATCCATTTGATGGAATCGTGCGAATTTGGAGCGAAGACAGAACCTTAAAAGTAAAATCAAAGAAAATAAATACGCATATATGACCTTCAATTTTGTTAATGGGAGATCAGCAATGAAACATCAAGAATTTGCATTCAGATCACGTTTTCTTCTGTAACAAGACCAAGATCACTCAATTTGGAATCCTGAATATGAAAGATACATATTCCAAGAAGTTGGAACAAAAAACAAGGAAGTTAAATCATAGAGTAAAGACCAACAAACCAATTTTTGTGTGTTTGATTCCCGACTCCCCAAGATCTTTTCGAAAAGTCCAAGAACGCGCAATTCGGAGTTCAAGTGAGAGAGTTATGGTACGTACAAATGAATGAATAGATGGATATCACAGGGCCACACCAAAGGGGACTCTATGCACCAAGGGCACCCAGGAGTGATTTTTGGGTGCTTTACCATGCAAACATGTATTGCTTGCCAAGCTAATGACCTACGGAAACCTCCATACCTGGTAACGATGGAGAAAGTGAGCCCTAATTTGATCCATTTCAAGGCCCATCCGAGGGATTTCATTGGGGGATATAAACGGTCTCCTTGTATATAAAACAGTAATTCAAGATAGAGAGATAGGGCGTGAGACACCTTAGGGCCTTGTAGGATGAGAGCCTAAGGTTTGAAGACGCTTGCAGCCAAGACGACAATTCACCCATCATTATGCCCCCAAGTTTTCTCTCTTTCCATTTTCTTTGTTTTTCCTTGCCTTTTCCTTTTAGAATGTTTTAGATCGGGTTTCTAAGGTTTTGATGTAATCCTTTCTCCAAACCATGGATTAATTTTAGTTTTCCTAATTATTTAATCTGGCTTTCTCGTACATATTCAATGTGTCTTATCTTCATTCTAATTCATGATTGTACTTGATCAAATATAGGCATGCCAGCTGGGCTTGAGATCGAGAGATAATGGAAACCAGACATAACAATAAGATTCCGCATAAATCCAATCATGAGTAGAGATGTTGTGGTTTTATACGTGGCATTAAGGCACCAATGCATCCAAGAGTTATAGGGTTTGAGGTAGAGATGCAATATGACCCACTCTTGGGATAGGTGTGTGCCGATGCTCAGAGATCAACATTTACACAAGATTAACTTTTCTACCAATAAAGGCTCTGAAAACCATTAAATTATTTTTTACAAACATCATTTGTAAGACCCGAGAAAATTCCAATTTTTGGAAAAATGGCAAAATCATAATTTCGGTTAAAATTCAAAATTTTTCTAGATCTCGGATGACAAAACGGATTTCATCGTTGGAATTGTCTCACGAAATCTAGCCACCGCCGACTTCGAGAATTCCAAGACGTTGAATTTGCACGCTTTTCGAGGCATCAGCATCTAAAATGTGAAAATTCACACTTGATGTGACAAAAGTCACATATAACATGTACTCATGTTGGGCAAGTTGCATGAGAGAAATGATGGAAACTAACGCCAAGATAGTGCAAGTGTCAAAAATAGTGGAAAGAAGTGGACACATATGTCATTTTGGAAATTTTAAATGAGGAAAGACGAAGAAATAATATGTCATCTTCACTCAAATTACATCAAAACGTGGGAAGAATATAGGCCCTGTTTAGTTCACGAAAATTTTCAACTCTATCCAAAACTGTATCACAGCACTTTCTCACATTCAATCTTTAGTTTTCATTTTTAGAAAATACGCTTTCGTACTTGAATTTGATTGAAAAATAAAGAATAAGAAAACCGTTTGTAAAACCATTTTCTTGAAAATGAAGTTATAAATGTTGAAAATAAACCCTTGTTTTCGACGACCAAAACAAGGAAAACAACAAAATACGCTGATTCATATATAAATGTTGAAAATAGTAAATTCATTTTCTTTGTTTTCAAATTTTGTTTTTGTCTAATTCTCGTAACTAAACGGTGTTTTCTTGTTTTGGTGGTGGTGCTTAATAGAGAAAGAAAATTTCACCACAAATTGTGGCCTAGGTTTTGAGTGGTTTTAGATTTCTGTAGAGAGAGAAAGCCGCCTTCTCTAGATTTCTAACACCGAATAAAGCCTGATTTCTTCGAACAAGAAGGAAATTGTTCTACACAAGGAGGCCTACGTGTTCCTGGCTGAGGAGTTTTGACAAACTCCGTGGGAGGTAGGGGTTTTATCTCTACTTGTTTACCTTGACAAGTGTTGCATGTTTGAGTTGGATTGGAGGCCGTGAGGGGGTCATTTTGATCTTAACCCAACTGGAACCGAAATGTGGAAATTTTGGGACACTTTGGTCACCTGCATCGCTTAGATTGATTTGGTATTTGTATCATAATTTATATAACAATTGTGGTTTTGGTGAGTAGGATTAAATGTAAGAGGAATCTCGCTCAACCAAGAGGAACTGACAGTTGATTGGGCGCCCAAGGACAAATTTCACTTTGTTTATTTTTGGGACCGTTAAAACAAATCCAAGTTTGTGCAAAATGGACCAAAACGCCCATGTGTTGGGGCTTGAAATTGATGAAAATGAATGGCTTGATTTGTATGGAAATGGATAGGTTAATGCATTTAACTCTTTGTGGTTGATATAGATGTCACAATTATATGAACATAATTGTGTACGGGCCATTGGAGATGAGATTGCGTTTGAGTTCTGCTGAGCTAATTTGGGGCGATGGTTATATCATTAATTACATGTGGTGTAATTGTAAATTATGTAAATATGTATGATGGTATCATTCGCATGTGTTGTATAGCACAGTGAATGGCATAATGCATCTCATATGCATTGTGGTAGCCCAGAACGTGAGGCGACATGAAAAATTGAAAGAAAACGAAATGACTTTGAAAGGAATTTCACAGGATGAATTTCCGAGAATCTGTGGTTGGGGAGACTTCGGCCCAACTGATCATTTCGATGAGGACCATGACCTGCTTCGGAGGGTAGTCCCATATTTTTACCGATACTTCGATAGTATAGTTTCGAAAACAACAAGAATTGTTTTGAAAAGACAGCTTACATGTGGCCAACATGTTTTCTTGTTTTTCACTCACGCTTCTCTTTCTGGCTGTATATGTGAGAGGTTTCCACGAGACTCGAGATCGCATGTCATTTAGACATTCAAGTAGGATCGAATTTGCTTGAATGTGTGTTTACTTTGAGCATTGCATATGCACTTAAAGGAGTAACCCATTTAGGGTGATTCTACCACCAGCGATAGCTCACCCCGGGCTGAGATATTATTTTCTGTGTACAAGGAGTACTGAGAGACGGCTCATCCTAGAGGCCGCTTTTAGAAGAAAGCCGAGTCAGGCTTTGGTTTTGTTATGTACACAATGTATTAGAACTCTCTAAGTTTGATATATGATGTATAAGGATAATTTTATTACTCTTGAAACTATTGTATATAGTTGGAATCATTTGATGAGATTGTGCTGTTGATGAGAGATAGCATGCAAATTGGCGAGGCCGTTTACTCATGGACATGTCATATTGAACTGTTTGGGACAGGTTTTGTATTTGGGTAGAGCTCCCCGTACAAAGGAGACTCTGCCAGATTTTCGTGAGAGATATCGAGCCACCCGACATTCACGAGTAAGCCTACCGTTGACGGGTAGTCAACGGACACCCCCGGTCGGGGCGCCACATTCGCTGCAAACCCTTAAAATTCTAATTTTTTGAAAAAGAGTAAAATAGTAATTCGGTAAAAATCCGGAATTTTTTAGATCTCGGATGAAAAACGGACTTCACTGCTGAACGTCAAATCTAGCTACTAATAATAATTCTAGAGACAATGAAATTTCACATTTTGAGGCATCGAGAGCAAGACGGATACTTGCAGGCCGAGTGGCTCAAAGTGTGCCACATGTCAAATTGTGGAGCAGTAAAACAATGAGAGCCAAGTGGGGCCCCATGGACAAATGGCATCTCATAAGTGGAAGGAAATCTACTATTATGATAAGTGGATATGGGTGAATCCAAGAGCCACTCATCGGCTATGGCAAGTGAGAGTGACATCTCACTTCGACTTCTATCTTCTCCCAACTGGTTTGGGAGGGAAAAAGAGAGAAAGAGAGAGAAAGAAAGAGCTCTTAGAGAGAGAAGCTTTCACTTCTCTCTAGATTTTCAACAAATCGATCCATCAATCCCGGCAAGACAAGAGGCAAAGTTGATCACCACTGCAAGAGCTACGCGCGTGGTACTGGGACAGAGTCAAGAACTCCTGGAGTGTAAGGGCTTGTTTTTTTTTCCTTGGCTAAGAGTCATTTTAATGGATAGGGATGTTCTACGCCTGAATGGTCGTGGTATTCGGGGCTTCCAAAGATTAAAATGGAGTGGTGAAATCCTAGAGTCGCTCCATGACAAACCCGAGACCGGGTTGGACTGCCTATAAAATCTGTAGTTATGTGTTCTATTTCAGGTGATTCGGGTAGTTCCAAGATGGACCGCCGGACGTTTGCCAGCCCACGTGAGCTAATTTTTGGTGTTATTACTAAGTGAATGAATAACGGTTGTTTGTGTATGATCTTCGTTAATATATGCATGCCTCGATATATTAACATGAATTACGCGAAATAAGAGAGGGTTGCATTTCATCTAGGGTAACCTAGAACAGTAGGTATGAGTGCACATATGAAAAATATGTCACAATGAATCCCTGCGGAAGATTCCTCCGAATAATTGTTTCATTGTCCAATGAACATAATCTGAGAATGACTCCATGACTGCTTCGAGAGTTATCCAACAATCTCTGAGGGGCTCACCCAAATAGAATTTAATTTAGTGTAGGTATTAATATGTTTCAGGAATGTTATCTTTGCTTGAAAATGTTGTTTTCTCACACTTGGTTTAGGCATGCGTGAGGGAGTCGGTGAGGCTCAAGAGGTGGAAATGGGTGAGTCATATTCTCATCCATAACATAAGACATCTCGAGTAGGAATCATGAATTTACTTGAATGTGTGTACTACACGAGCACTTCGGGCGGGCAAACCAATGTGCAGTAATTCAACCATCGGGCATTGCTCACCCCGTTATGGGATCCCCCCTTTCTGTGCAATAGTGGAGTATTCAGGAGACGACGCCACTAGAGCCGCTTTTGAGAAGAAATCCGACATGCGCTTGACATATATTTATGTAAAACATGTATGAAATATTCTGATCAAACATGTTTGTATACATGTAGTTAACCTTAACTATTGTAATAGATAGCTGGTTATATTTTGGTGAGTATGGATGTATGGGCTCGACGTGGCCATTTTTAGAATCATGTTGAGTTCTGTAGAGAGACACTCATTTTGTGGCATTGAGACCCACGCTTCTATTTCCTCGTGGTTGACAGATTGTCAAACTGACCTGCCTGGGCGCCACAATTCTGATGTAGCTGGGGTGAAATTCAAATCCTCTGGATTTCTTTATAATTTGTTTACTTTTAGTTTAATTAAATCACAAACAATTTTGAGTCATCTGATTAGAGTAAGACTAAATAGAATTGGTACTTAATAGGCTCATTCCTCGTGGGAACAATAATTCACTCACTACTTTATTACTTATACACAAAAATATGCGCATAAGAGGTGAATCAATTCACACACGCACGTGGCCTATCATTGAACCATTTGATCTTCCAAGAGAATACATAAAATTAATTTCCTAATGACGATTGTGAGACAATCTCTATTGACTCTCCTTTTGGAAACATGTTGCTCATTTCTTGTCAAATCACTTGTTTTCCATCAAGAGTCTTACAAAACCAAGTTTAGAGGAAATGTTATGAGTTTTATATGAATATGAATATAAACTACTCAAAAATAGCATGTGAAATAAATTCAAAATATAGAGAGTTTTTACACTATAAAAAGTCGTAAGAATTTTTTCATTTATTGTTTTATTTATGTGGAGCAAAATAATTGTATGTAGAAGTGATACATGGTATTGTATGCAGCGCGTATCACTTATATTGTTGTTGCTATATTTATGTATATTTAGGCTCAGAAACTCGGACGTCAGTCCACTGCACCAGAGATAAAATTTACAAATTAATATTATTTTTAATATCAAATACTAAATATAAATATATAGTTGCTTATGTTATTGTTGCTATATTTATGTATATATTTAGGCCTTAAACTCAAACGCCACCAGTTGCACCGTAGATAAATTTACAAATTAATATTATTATTTTAATGTCAAATACTAAATATAAATATATATAGTTGCTAAAAATACTATATATATATATATATATATATATATATATATATATATATATATATATATATATATATATATATATATATATATATATATATATATATATATATATATATATATATATATATATCTATATACTTTAAAATATGATTATTTATAAATAATTTGTCATGACAACTATACTTATCCTATATTAATTTATCAACAAAATAAAATAATAAATTTTATAATGCTTAAAATCTTATCTCTAAAGTTGAAAGTTTTATTAAAAAATTGTTTATTAATAATAACTTAATTTATTCTTCAATAAATTAATCATGTTTTGTTATTTTATATATATTTACTTATTTCATTTTAAATTGATTGATGTTCAAATCTTATCTTTAAAGTTGATTTTTTATGCAAATTCATTTATTAAATAATAAATTAATTTATTACTAATAAAATTGATAATACGTTTGTTTGCATTTTTTAATAAATTTAAACCCAACAAATGATAATAGTTGTTTCTTAACTTTAAGTAGAAAAATAAATGAGAAATAAATAATCAAAATATTCACATTTTTTATATCAATATCGCTTTTGAATAATATTATATTTTAATATCAAATAGTAATATATTTTTTAAATATTACTATTTATAAATAATATTTATTTTATAAAATAAAATTATATAAGAAAACAAATTAATTTTGATATATATATATATATACAAAGATCAGTATATATATATATATATATAATGTTTCTTTAAATAATATATATTTAAAATTATACATTGTATATATGCTATATGTTTTTTATTCTTTACTCAATAAAAATGATGTACTATTAAAAATATTAAAATATAAAGATAAAGATAAAAAAATATATTTATAATAATAACTATAATTTAAATAGTTTTTTCAATTGATAAACATAAATTCAATTGATAATATCAACATATTTATTCAAAAAAACTTCAATATATTTATGATAATTTACCACAAATTATAATATAATAATTTATTATCAAATTATAAAATAAAAAGTTTGTTATAAATAATAGAGATCAAAAGACGAGATGCGATCAAGAAATCGCTCTTTAAAAAGAAGGACTCGCATCGGGCACAAAGTCCGCTTGAAAAGAAAGGTACTTCATTTTCATTCGTATGTTGTGAATCAACTTTAATGTTAATCATAACACTCGTGGATTGACTCGTTCAACAATCCATGTTTCAAAGTTCGCGGTATGAGAAATTTCAAGAAGCCAGCCGGGCAAGAACGAATATCCATTCGTGAGGGAGGTCAAGCTTCACATGTGGAAGCCATTAAACTTGTCGCTTGAGCTATCGAGAGGCTTTAATTCTTGTAATCGAGAAGACCCTATGTTTCCAGCTTTTTCTGTAACTTAATTTCAATATCGCCACTTGTACTTTTAGGAATCTCCTATAACTCTGGATACTAGTTTAAAATTTTTAATAAAATCGGTTATTGATATGGTACTCTAAGTGTGATGGTCTCTATTCAAGACATTTGCAAGAGATAAGAATTTTTATAACAAATTAAGTTTAACTAGTGAATAAAAGGCAGGAATGAAGAATCATCCTTATTATGGCACCGAGATTAAGACACATCTCCATTCGAAGAAAAGGTTTAGAACAGCAGTACTCAAAGGCCCTAGAATTTACTGACTTTGAGACATGTTTGGATTGCATTAAGGGAAACCAAACCAACAAGTAAAAATGGTAAATAAGGAGTAAACTTTGTTAGAAATTATACAAACATTTGTTGTCCCATATGGATGGGTGACGAAACACTTCATCACTCGATTACGACTTACTCACGCATGTGGTCCTCACATGCTTCGCTCTAAGGATGAAGTTGGAAGCCTTTATGTATTCATGTCATAGAGAAACAATGCGAGAAGCAAATAATGATAGTAAGGCCGCATAGGTGGAGCCAATGTCGACTTCGCTAGTCGAGTATTCAAGGCATCTGGCATATTGAAACATTTGAGGTGGATCGCTGGCCCACCTGATTGCTTAGCCGAAGGGACTCTTAGAAAGTCCACATCAAAGTTACATTTTATGCTAATGGGTGGAGCTTGTCTTGGAGGAGCATGGAGCGCACTTTGACAACCACAACTCCTATGAAGGATCAAGCCTCTGCTTTCAGCCACTTAACACGGTGTTCGCCCAAGAGTTTTATAGCTGGTCGGGAGTCATTGATTCTATCCAAAGGCCACCGAGAGATTATATTGTGACAACTCAACTCGCTATTTTTCCTCGCTAAGAATGAAAAAGTGGGAGTCGAAGTAAATAAACCACGACAAAGTACTTAGCCATCTCGAGAACGTGTTAAATAACGTAAAGGGTCATTGGAGCATAATCGAGTTAATGATCGCAAACCTTTTACTAAAGGCATGTCGTTATCTAATTTCTGAGATCATAACCAAAGCACTGAGTCTATGTAGTAATCTCAAAAGTTTTGTACACATATTCGGGCTATTAATAAAACTTTATTCGGGCTTGATGTTTCTCATATAGGTGTACACATTCAAACATTGTGATAGAGAACATTAAGTTTAACTAGAATAAACATAGGGTTTATTCCATGGTGTTAAAGGTTGTTGAAGGGATTATATATTGTGATACATGGAATATAACACTCACTTTTAGAGGACTTGTTGTCATGATTTATATGTTTATTCCCCTATTAAGGTGATATTGAATTTATGGACCAAGTGGGAGAATGTTGGTTTCTTTCCCCTTGTGTAAAACGGTCATACGATTAATTATAATTCAATTTAAGGTGTTCAACTATACAATTAATTAATGTTAGAATGTATTTGTACGATTTTAATATTACCAATATTATAATAGATGATGTCTCCCTGATGATGTTTTTATTTGGTCCGTTACTGTGTTAGATAACGTCTATTGTTCCACACTATTGGCAGATGAGATAGTCCGTACCCAGATCTCAACCATCTTGTCATCCTTTCTAACAATGCGGAGGTGAACCAACACGCCTTTTTTTTTTGGTATCAAGAGAGCTTCCAAAGTCTGATAACATCATCAATTAGACTTTAGGAATCCGTCGGCGAATCGTGAATGGCCGCTTTAGTTCCGATTTAAGAAAGTCTGGTTTCTTATAATCTGGTCATAAAATCTGGATCTCACGCCAATAATCAAGAGTAGTTTTGATTTATATACAGAGTTGAAAATCACAAAATCAACACCTTATTTTTTCGTAATCACGCGAAGGTTGATTCAATCTGATTATAAAAAGTGAGATAAAAACACATGACTTCTTTTCTTTTTTCTTTTTTTTTTTATGTTCAATGATCGCGCAACTTCATAGACCATTAAAACAATCGGGAGTCCCATTGATGCTATTTTTAAAAGTGCTCATCCTTTAAAATAACACTTCTGTATATTAAAATATACAATGATGTCTGTAAGAGATTTAAAGTAATGAGATTTAAAACATTCTATGTCAGAGAACACTGAATGTATTTAAAAAAAATGATTTTAAATATCAAAGGTTCAAAAAAATCTACCATCTTTATGTTCTTTCCTTTATCCTCATCTTTCCTTCTAATCTTTGCAAGAAGATGACTCTTTCATCAATCAATCCTTTGATCATTATCCCTATTAACTGAACAGGAACTCCATTTTTTCTTTTCTCTTATAATGCCTTATACTTGGTCTGAATTGTGTCTTTATGGAAGCCCTCGAGGTCATACCATCGATAGTCCTGTTTTTTAAAATGTCATCAAACACTTCCCACAACTATGCAAATATAATTATTCTGAATTACTTGACCATCATATATATATATATTGGTGAGTGTGTGCACTGATTAATAATTATTTTCCTTTCAACAAACGGAATGTCCTTAGGTAATTTTATTAATGATGCGGTTCTGCATTACTACTGTGCTGTAATAATCACTTTGTAGATCTTTCAAAATTTCTCACACTAGAGGAACCTATCAACGTCATTCAATCAGAAAGCACTATTCGCAACTGTTCTAACCATTGGCTGAAAATCCATTGATCGGTCAACATAGTCCAGTTTTGTTTTTTGAAGGCCCATGAACAACAATATGTCTGTATTGCTGCATTTTCTGGTAGGTCTCGGCTGAACAAAGTTTGAAAGCCTAGGACAAAGTGTGCTTAGTAGGCCTAAGAATTAAAACTATTTTTTACGGATAATTAACAGGAATAATCCATAGTTTAACCGGTCTTCTTTAATTAGTCACACAACACACTGTTTAATTAGGAATAATCTCATGTTTGAACGTCCCATATCCTATTGGCCCGATCATAAAGATAAGTCGATTAAACAGGCTGAGCAACAACTAGGCTCATACCTTCCACCATTTACAAATACTTCCTAGCTCACTCTTTGAGCAACAACTATTTTGATGGCAGCATCACTTCTGAGATTGGTGGGTTGACTGAGCTTGAATATCTTGACTGTGTTGGTGAGAAGATGGCCCCCCTCACTCTGCGTCTGAAGATGTGTACCTTTGATTTTCTATGCCTTTGGCCGGCACTGGTCAATGATCAGATTTATTGAGGCTTTGCAATGGAGGCTTGACTTGGCGAGACGCTGCCCAGCAAGGAAAAAGGATTCATGGTTGTAATCTAATGTCTCTAAAGATTCTGGATGAGGCTGAAGCTTGAAAGGACATTATGCTATACCGGAGTTGTTATTTCAGCAATCGGCATACTGATTTCAATCTAGCAATTTATTTAAGGGGCCATTGTCATCAAATATTTCCAGCCTCTCCATGCTTCAATGAAAGCCAAATTTTTACGTACTTCCTTCTCCCACTTATGATCGATCTCAACCACGCTTTCAACAACTCCACATCCACTTTCCCAGTTTATGGACAGAAACTGGACATCCAAAGAATTCTTCTTAATGATCCCAAATGGTCAGTCATGCAGTTTTTCATTTTCTTCATTATCGGAAAATATTAACAATTTACAATTTCTTTCGTGTCTTTTTCTTTCCTGTTTTCTTGGCAACCAAACAGAACTCAATTTAGATAACACACAAAATTCACAAATCCAAAAGCAAGGAGAAATCTGTAGACCAATAATGCCTCTAGACAGCTCTCCCAGAGGAATCCCAAAGTCATCCAAACCCCGCTCAGTAAATGAAAGGTCCTAGTTCCGTTCTATCCGCAGCGCAGCGCAAGAAACATCAGTGTTTAAACTTTTCTTCTGGCTCTGCACCCCAAACTGCAGCGTTTTGATTACTCATTTTTTTTCATTTTTTGCCATTTATGCCAGAGGCCATTATCTCCAATCGCAATCGCCATCAGTCTACAGTCGCCAGCAAATGATGTGTTGGTTCTGGGATTACCGCCGCATTTGACTGGTACATCGAAGGAGCAATCTTCCCAACTAAAGTTGTCGACTTTCTGTGTGACTTTGTACATATCGAAAGGAGCAATCTCCCCCAAACAAAGGAAATTTATCTGAGTTTGGCACAACACCTCTGGCAATGGTGGTGGGAGGAGGAAGAAGAGGAGTGAGGAGAATAACGCCGGTACAACCCTGCAAAGGGTTCCACCTAGCTGAACATGGCAACGACTCCATCAAATCTGGCGGCTGTGATGCGCACAATGGTGGTGGAGGAGGAGGAGGCGCCGCTAGGTGAGAAGGAGATAGGAGTGGGGATAAAACTAATTTTTTAAATAATAAAATTTTGGGGACCAATTATATGACGACATGGCAAGAGATGATGTGGGATTCAAATTGTTTATGCCACATAGATATGTTACAACATCGAGCACCTGCTCTCACGGCTCGAACCTTAGTCCCTCCATATATAACCCAACCCTTAAACCAACTGAGTTAGGACTTATTGACACCTTTATTTGATTTATATAATAAACTTTTAATAAAATATATATTATAAATAGAGTTACATTATGTTTTTTTTTTTTAAAATAACATAGAAATAGGAGGAAGGCTCATCAGCGTGGGCCTAAGGGCTAGCAAACTATACCTAAAATGAAGCCTATGACCTAATCCTTTTCAAAACAGGCTCGGACTGGGCTTGGTCCTCTCTCGAGCTTCAGGTAGGCCTTTTTAGGGACCCTAGGTTCACTAAAAACATTTTGCCAAGGAGCACAAATCATCCACACCCTGCTAAAACAATAACTTATTGGATAACAAATACATAACACAGACCAAGATATTACTGTTTTTCCCACACAACATAATCACGCCCTCAAAGTAAAGGGCAATTTCTGAGTGAATGAGGTGGCCCAGCTTGCAATTTGGTCTGACTAAAGGCACTGATTTGTCACCACATGCCAAAGACCAAATCATTTTTCAGAATACGTGCACTGTGCTGCTTGCTCTGATCCCATTCTGATCCTAATCATTGCCAGCGAATCTCCCTCCTCAAAACCCCAGTCAAAGAAGTGGTCATAGATCTGCCACAAGCAAGTGATGAAATCAGTTTACAGAACTCAATTTTGAATTGGGTATAATTAGTTTCAACTTTTATTCATTGATGTAAACATGATCTTGTACATCCGAAATTGATAGGGAGAAAGTTCCTAAAATTATATAGTAAATGGATTCCTTAACTTAGTAAACGAATTTTAAAGCCAGATAATCTTTGACCTAAGCGGACAATATCTATATGGTTGGATCAGGGTTAATACAAATGATATTAAAGCCAATCCCTGGTCCCGGTGTGAAAGTTCGTTCTATTTGGCTCGTAGGAGGTGTTTGTTCGTTTAGCCCTCCAATCCCATTGCATGGTGGTGCTTATTGCATTCTCTATATCGGATATGTGATAAAGCTCTGGACACTACAATTTCTAACTCAGCTAATAATTTTAAAGCCATGCGAGGATCCCTTGAACCCGCTTGACAATATTTATATGATTTGACCAAGTATTTATACGATGTGGCGTCGAATCTACTAATTTTATGAAAATCAGGTGATTGTTATAGGCTGCTGTCATGACTTGAGGGAGTAAAAAGATCGTGGAAATGGACCACCCAATCATTTCCACTCTCATGATCTTTCCGAACTACCAGAAAAAGAAAAATGAAAAGAAGGCATATATGAGAAACATTATGGATGAATGCCAGGATGAAGAGATATAAACATTCACTTTAATCATGGGAATGGCTAAGGTTTTGTGCAGGTGGTCATGATTGTCACCAGTCACAGCATTTTCCGGCATTAATCCAATCTTTCACCCATTCCGTAAGCTCCCGCCGATGACCATCTTGGTCGACCGCTTACCGCCACTTCCATAAGAAAGAGAGTGATTCAAATTTCCCTAATCACCTGGTTTAGTGTTTCTGGTGTGTACAGCTTGGTGATATCTTGGGTATCCTTTAGCAAAATCTAACGCCATCCATCAGCCTATTTCAGTCTTTATCTACCCAATCCAAATCTGATATTCGCACCCTGTGTTTAGATGATCAATGTCCTGGAGCTCCATTGAAGTCCTGGGCTTCCAAGATTCTTATAAATTCATGGGATAAAATGTATCATATAAGGTATAATTGATCACATAAATATCCACATATATATGTGATCCAAGAACAAATTAATGTATAATTTTTTCGCAACTTATGTTGTAGCCAACCTCTAATTGATCAAAACATACTGACCACAAGATATTTAAATAATTTTCAATGATAATTATGGGCAATGGTGTGTCATGAATATCCAAATTATGCACATCAACAAGAGAAGCTCAAATAAAATATCCAAATTAAATCCATAAGAGCCTTTTTTCAAGATTGAATTATGCATAAACTGAAAATGATATAGTTCACACAAATTGAATCAATATCCAAAATCACAAAATTGAGATATTAAATTTTGCAAATCATTTAATATCATTAATAAAGATATACAAAATAATAAATTTGACCAATAAATTTAATATCCAATTATTCGATACATACAATATATGTTATAATAAACTATTGTTGACTAAACATCAATCGGGGTATGGGCCCATGTGGCTGTTGGTCATTATCGCTGAACTGCTTCATGTTTTTTTTTTTTTTTTTGATAAGAAGATTACCTAACAAAAAACTACTGCAAAGACAATTGGAAAAAAAAAAACCACACAATAATCAAGTGAAAGCCGATATTTGTAACATCTTTGTACTTCGGTTCAATTCTCCTAAGGCACGCCTTCTTTATATTTTACTATTCTTATCCATAACAAGGTTATAATTTATTCCGAATAGGTTTATGGCCAAACATTGCACATCCCCAAAGATAAGGATTTCCTATCCATGCAACCAAAAGGAGGCTTCTCCAACCTCCAGATGAGTGGGATCCGACCCGCTTCAGACCCTAATTAAAACCCACATTTTTTCCCATCAATAAAATGTGATTTGTATACCAAAATTCATGAAAATTCATTTCCTAGCAATTCCTCATAGTATTTTCATTCAAAAACATCACAAGGCAAAGGCAAAAATTATACCGTTTGATAATTAAACAAGAGAAAATAATCTGTCTACGCTTTGATCTAAACAAGCATCCAAACACAAAGAGTAATAAATAGATAAAGATTCTTACCACCAATGCATTATTTTTCTCACTGAATTCTATAGACTGTAAAATTGGGTCATTTCTTCCAAGATCTCCTTTCACATCTACGTATGGTGTGTATTCTATGAGAACAAACTTAGGGACCAACACAATGCTCGCTCAATATTTATAAACCCCGCCTCCATCACTGTGAGGGAATTGAGAATGACTATGGGTAATCTTAGCTCTATGTAGCCAAAACATTTCTTCACATATGACCATCGACATGTTCAAGGTGGCCAGATATAGACCACACTTTGTTGAAGACTACGAACACAAAATGCAATTCATTGATATGTTTTAAGTGCATGGTCGTATATGGACCACACTTTGAAGCGCGCGGCAGCAAAAACGTCACACTTTTACCTAAAATCACTCATCTATACCTCTTATATAATTTTATTTCTTAAAGCAGCGGTTATTCAGCCACATCCGAAGTTTTTAATCGTTGGTGATTTCATCGTTGCCTCTCGCTTTGGCGTAGCTTGTCGCCTTTTGAAACACACTTTCGATACATCATTTATTTGTGGATGATCCAAACGGGCAGTTATTCCAATCATAAAAATCAGACATGTCACAATATATTTATAATTAGAGTCACAGGCTCATCATTGTTAGGTATTATCAAATTTGTAGGGTTTTGCCATTCATTATATTATTAACCTGGATTTTGTTTCATTCTATATGTTTTGTTAATTTGATTTTTATGATGCATTGCTAATTTCAATTAATAAACGCTTTTCTTGAAAAAAAATTGGCTTAAGTTGGAGTTGAGTTCCAATCTATTTGTTTCTACTGAATCAATGGGTTAGCAATCAATAATTAACCTTCCCAAATCGATATATAGTTTCAATTAATAAAATTATTTTCTTTCAAAAAAAGAGTTTAGTTGAGTTCCAATCGTATTGTTTCTTTATAATTTTGACCCGGTTGCTAGCAATCAATTAATTAACCTTCAAACTATATATATATATGTGCATTTTTTTTTTACTTAATGTTGAATAATAAAACTTTTATTTAGCTTAATGTTGAGTAAGGCTTAATTGTTTTAAAATACTAAATCGTTGTTTTTTTAATATTTAATTTCTATTAAGTGCTGTCGTTGTTTTTATATGCTTAAATCATCTTAAATATATTAAAAACATTTAAGTGAGTATTTGTCCTGTGTAATGATGATATCTTGATTTTTCTTTAAGAATATAAATATTTGGTTAAATACCTAAATAACTCAAAATTGTAAAACTAATCATTTCATATTTTTTTCTAAAGAATGACCATAATTGACAAAAACCTTTGTCATTTCAGTTGTATTTACATATATCTTTGAAAATAAATTACTATTTTTATAAGAAAACAATAAGGATATTTTTATCAAATAAGGAAATAAAATAATAAAGGATTAGATTTCCTCGAAACGACTTTCTAAAGAATTTTCCAATCACTTCTACTATTATGATAAAATAAAATAAAAATTGTATATTAATGATATTTACAAAAAAATTAAAATGATAAATAATTCTATTATTATCATTATTACAAAAATAATTATTTTATTTATCTATTTATTTATTTTATATAATAAAATAGGAATATATATATATATATAATGATTTAAAAGTTAACACATTTTATTTTTAAAATATTTAAAGATTCTATATAGATTTCAAAGATTTAAAGAGTTTATATAGATTTTAAAATATGTCTTTTTTCTTGAATAAAATCAAAGATTTTAGCTTTTTCTATTCAAAAAAATTTTAAAAAAAATTCAGAAATATGTTATACAAAAATAAAAAGTAAATAAATAATCTATGCTAAAAAGACAAACGCGCTCTAAATATGTTTTGGTCATTATGACGATCTATTAGGTTCAAATGATATTATCTTTTCATCATGGAATGGAGGGTACAAATGTTAAAACGCTTTTTATTGAATTATGAGCAGAGCCAGAAAATCAAGTGGTAAGATAGCTTTGTTTTGAGCCAAAGATCAAGGATTCAAACCCAGTAGAAACAATTTTTCTAAAATTCCAGGGAGGCAAATGACCCTACCTAGGCACCTATCTGGCTCTCCGCCACTTATGACTTAAGACTTATGAGGCCTAATGAAGTCATATTACAAATGTTAGATGCATGACTTTTTTTTTGTGTGTAATATTATAACTCGCGAGGCTTCACTGGGTGCACAAAAAATGAACAATATTTATACTGATAATGGAATGAACACACATATTCAACTGCTGCCAAATGACTTATTGATTGAAATACAGTATATTTTCAATATGGAATACGGACAAATATATTACTGTTTCTCCACACAGCATAATTGTTTCAGAAGTAAAAATTTTGAAGGTTGTAGGCACGACGTTTCCAACATCATACCTTGTTCCAATCTTAGCAATGATTTTGTCATCGATAGCGGCTACATAGATCTGGGTCAGATGCCAGAATACGCACTGTGTTGTTGGCTTTGATCCCATTCTTATCCTGACCATTGTCAGATTAGAAATCTCCTCCTTCAGACCCCAGCCAAAGAAATGGTCATAGAACTGTCAGCAAGAAAGTAAGGATATGAAATTAGTTCACCAGAAACTTCAATTTGAATTAAAAATTTTGATCAAACAAAAAAAAAAAAAGTAATGAATTCAATAATTATCTGGGAAAAGAAAATATGAAAAGAAGGTATATATGAGAAATTCACATGGGATAATTAGATGGTGAGGATATAAACATACTTCCTGCATGATCATTCATGGAATGGCCAACGTTTTTGTGTGTAGAACCTACTGCGATTTATCAACTGAAGCTCACAGCATTCCATTAATCCAATCATTCCCGGAGGCCCCATTGAGTCCTTTGACCTACCAATTCCTTCCACTAATGCAGCTTGAAGTATCCCTTTTCAAGTGGGAATCAAACGCAGTCGCTGAACCTCCAAACAGCCACCCATTCCATAAGCTCCGCCAGCGACCATCTTTGGTCGCACCGGCCATCAGCCACTTCCATTGAGGATTCCAAATTTCCTAATGCACCTGGCCTAGTGCTTCTATGTACAGCTTGGTGATATCTGGTGAGTATCTCTAGCAAAATCGACCGCTATCCATCAAAGCCTATTTCAGTCTTTAACCAATCATCCAATCTGATAGCTCGTTGGACCCGTGTGTTTAGAGATCACTGTCTGGAGCGCCATTGAAGTCTGCTCCAGTATCGGATTTCCTGTACTCTGAATTAGCAGTCAGTTCGACTTAGTAATGTCATCGATGCAGATGCAAGAGTGATCCCAGTCATGATCATCTGGGTTCTCCTCAAAGATGTTCCATCTTCCATCTGAATCTGGCCTCTCAGCAAACCGGTAATATAATCATAGTCTGCAATACACTGATGCCATTGCTGTGAAATCTTTTATCAATGCTTTAGCTCATCTTAAAATTACACTGGGATGCGTCCAGATCATATAGCCTTCCTGGTAAATACCCTTCAACAGGCAATAAATCACAACAACATAAGAGCACAAAAAATTATTTTAAAAGCTCAATTCATGTAATCACCCCACCCCCACCCCCGAGTCAGTTGGTCTTCTAATGTTAGAATATGTCTCAAATTCATTGTATTAATTCATTTTTGTGAAGAATACTTATAGTAATTCCTGGGCTGTTAGTATTATTATAATACATATTTTTTAAAGAATAAGGGACAATTGTTAGTAAATATCTCAACAAATATTATGTTGGTGAGGAGAAAAAGTTATGAGAGATTACTGTAATGCCATTCCTGTAAAGCTGCATGTAAGGGTTTTAGGATTGAGAGTTTTATGAGGTATTTCCTCGGTATTATGAGCATCTGTACTTTTTAATTTTGCATTTTCCTAGTTGCTGCAATGCTTTGATACTTTAACTTCACTGTTTTTAAGAATATGAAAATTCTTTTCAGGGATGGTGTATGATTGGTCGAACTATATTAAAACCTCGTATTATTTACGTTAATTTCTTTATCTTGTGTTCTTTGAATTCATATTCTCTCAGCATCAAAGCAATATTCATAATAAACATACTGAGCCCAAGTTTAAGATCTCTAGAAGAACAAAAAAGCTACGGCTAATAATAAAGATGAAGATAAAAAGAATTTTAGGGGTTCAAGGTGAGTCGGTTGCTCTCAAATTCCTTTTGTATTAATTTCTTTTATAAGACAAGTTGTATAAGATAATTCCATGTTACATTATTATAATATTAGGTTTCTTTATACAATATGACAGCTTGTTATGAATATCCCTATAAATATTCCGAAATAAGTAAGAGGAAAAGTTACGAGAGAGAGATTGACTTCCAAAGGTTATTTTGTGTGTGCAAATATTTAAGGGTTTTAGGAATTGAGAGTTTTGTGAGGATTTTATCCAGATTATGGACATCCTGTGGTTTTGTGATGGATTTTTCCTAGTCGTCAAATACTTTAATACTCTCAATCTTTCTACTCTATGTTTTCAAGAATAGTGAAAGATTCTCTCTCATTCGTGGGACAGGGCATGATTAGTCAAAACAACGTTAAAACCTCTTATTAATACTTACATGATTTCCTTTATCTCAGTTGTTTCCGAATTTATATTCACATGCACCAAAAGCTTCCGGATTCATACTACTAAACATGTCAAGAAAATTAAAAAAAGAACTGTAAATAGAAACGCTAAGAAAACACCCAATAGATTCTTAATCAATTTGTCTATAGCTAACTCATTGCAACAACTTTCAACAACCTTCAATATAGTTAAACAACCAACCTCCCTCACTCAAAAACAAATTTTGATCTTTCAAATAAACAAGCAATTAACAAATCTAAAGAGGTGGATCGGTGACCTCCCTTCAATCCATAGATTCTAATACTGTTAACAACCAATTCATCTATAGATTTGGTCTACTGCGTGAACATCATCCTTCTAATAATAATCTTTATTCAAAAACAAAAACAAGAACCACCTAAGCCAAGATCGCTTTCATACAAACAGTTTGCTAACCTATTAGCCAACTCCAGAATCAAAACAAGAATTTGAGATTAAGTAAACATACAAAAGAATGGTTTGAACAGAGAATTATAATTATGTTTCCACAAACAATAACTCAATGATGTTAAGCATGGGTGTTTGTTTACCTTCAGATGAAGCAGAATGAGAGGGTGGAGGAAGCCAAACATGAGTGATTCCATAAATATTTCAGAATGGATTGATGAGAAATTGTACCACCCTCCTTTCTTTTTGATGATTCCCAATTAAAACCTCTTACATTCAAACCCCACCAAGATTATGATTTCATACACACAAAGAAACACACATGAGGGAGAAAGAGAGATTATACATGGGCCATTCAAACAATATTGGTGAAGTCACATTGTTGGAGGATATGTGTGTTAAGGGAGACATGAGAGGAAGTATTAATATAAATAGATTATGTTTGGATTTCTTATTAAAGAAAAAAAAAATACTATGCTAGAGGAAATGGGACGAACGTGGGGAAATCTCGACTAAATATTAGGCCTGGGAATCGACTATAACTGTGGTCCAAGTCTATCAATACATTATGATTAACTTCATCAAAGCCCACATGACACTCTTATAAAAATCCATTTTCAATTCCATACCCTTTCCATGTCCTTGCGCTTAACTCCAACGCACCCGAATACTAATATTCAAGCATATTTCAAGCTAAGTGAGGAAATGGGACGAACGTGGGGAAATCTTGACTGAAATATTAGGTTTGGGAATTGACTTTAATTTGTGTCCAAGTCTATCACCATTATGATTAACTTCATCGTTGGTGCTTCCACACATACCTTATAAAAATCCATTTTCAATTCCATACTCACGGCGTCTCGTGAGTTTTCTTAACTCCTACGTTAACTACTATTAATATTCGGGCTCAAGTGATGAATATCCCGGGTCAACAAATATATACACCCTATGTCTAGAAAATGTCTAACTTTTAATTTATGTTCTAGGAAAACCCTTCAAACCCTTACAAACTTACGTGATATAAATCGTAATGGTATTCAATGGCTTGAGGGACTCCAAACCGGTGACTATTAGGGGGTTTTTCCTATATGTGTGGCTTAGTTAAAAAATAATATTTAAAATACGATGTTTAAAAAAATATTTTCAATTCTACAACAGTTTTGCTGATTAGGAAAGAGATAGTTGAAAATCGTGTTTTGAAGAAACGATTTTTTTAATCTTCAATATTCTTTCAATATATCTTTGTTATTTACCTTTTAGTTCATTTCTTTCTTAGTCCATTTAGAAATCGATTTTGAAAGATGATTTCTCACTGTAAAATCGCTCTTCAAAAGATTATTTCTTCCACCGCTTCTTTCAAGATCGATTTCTAATATTAAAACAAACTTTTTTATATAATTTGATAATAAATTATTATATTATAATTTAAAGATAAAGTACATAAATATGTTGATGCGTTTCTTTTAAATAAGTCGATGTTAATATCAATTGAATTTATGTTTGTCGATTATTTTAAACTATTTTGCTTAAGCATCATTTTAAATTATCTTTTGAAAAAAAATTTATTTTAAATTATAGTTATTATTATAAATATGTTTTATCTTTATCTTTATATATTTTTAACATTTTAATGATACATCATTTATTACTAATTAAAGAATAAAAAAAATATATATAAATATAAATACAATGATATAATAATTTTAAATATATATTATTTTTAAATATATATATATATATATATATATATATATATATATATATATATATATATATATATTAATTTTATATATATATATATATATATATATATATATATATATATATTATAAAATTAATATGTTTTCTTATATAATTATTATATAAAATATTATATCAATTATGATATAGTATTTATAAATAGTAATATTTGAAAAAAATTTACTATTTGATATTAAAAATAGTATTATTTATCAATTGAAATATTAATATGTAAATATGAATATTTTGATCAAGTATTTCTCATTATTATTTTTACTTAAGGATTAAGAAACAACTATTATCAATTTTATATCCATATTCATGTAAAACTCTATAACATTTCCTCTATACTTGGTTTATAGATTTTCATGGAAAGCAAGTGACTTGGTAAGAAATGAGCAAATATGTTTCCAAAAAGGAGAATTAATCGAGTGTTTGCCAACGTGTCATTGGGCATAACTCTTACACCATCCGGGATATCAAATGGCTTAATCTTCATGAGCCAGAGTCACCAAAGAGCTTTTCACCTCACAACTAAAATGCTATAACCCCGAATGTTAAGGCACTCCACCGCCGCGACCGTGGTGACAGCTGGTGTGTTGCACTCGGGTCTCAATAGTGGACTGCTCAACAACTTATTTTCTTTCCAAATTGTCAAGTTATAAATTCATTTTAACCTCTGATTCAAGTGTGGAGAGGTTTGTCGAAACTCTTTGATCTAGAATGTAAACTGTGTATAGTTGGAAATGATGAAGTATAAACTACTCATTACATACCTATGTTTTACTTAGTTTTAGTAATGTTTTTATGTTAAATAAGTTCTAATGCTCTAAATGTTCATATTTATGATTAGCCATCCATTTGATGAATTTGCACTGGTTAAAGACAAACTAAAGTGGAAAATCAACAAAATAACACAGCATATATGACCTTCAATTTTTCTGTATTAATGGGGAGATCATTTGGCTCTAAAATACCCAGAATTACATTCTAGACTTCACAAGCTTTCCAATAAGAGTTCATGATCACCTCAATTTGGCATCTCTGAGCAAGGAGATACATATTCAAGAAGTTGGAACAAAAACAAGGAAGCAAATCGCTTAGCAAAAAGAATTAATAAACCAGCTTCTAATTTAATGATTTTAAACCTAGAAATGACATCCGATGGAAATGTTCTTGTGTGTATGGATTCTCGACTTCAAGATCTTTTCGAAAGTCCAAGAATGCGCAATTCGGGAGTTCAAGGAGAGAGTTATGGTCGTGCAAATGAATGAAGAGATGGAGACATATCGGGCCACACACTGTGTGGACTCACGCACTCGCGTGCCCGAGGAGCATTTCGGGTGCTGACTACAAACATGATGGTCGTCACACCTAGTGGAACCCCATGCACTTGTACCTGCCAAGAAAGTGAGCTCCACTCGATCCATTTCAAGGCCCATCCGAGGGGATTTCATTGGGGGATAAATCGACTCCTATACAAAACCCAGGGACCAAGATAGAGAGATAGGCGTGAGACACCTTAGGGCTCTAGGATGAGAGCCTAGGGTTTGAAGATCTACTTGCAAGTCGGGCCGCTAGACGACGCTAGCCACTGTCTGCTTCTAGTTTTCCATTTTCTTTGTTTTTCCTTGCTTTCCCTTTTAGAATGTTTTAGATCAAGCCAAGGTTTGATGTAACCTTTCTCCAAACCATGGATTAATTTTAGTTTTAATTATTTAATCTACTATACTGGTATTAAGGCACCAACATCCAAGAAGTTTGTGGCTCGAGGTGTAGATTTAATATGACCCACTTTGGGATAGGGTGTCGATGCTCGAGAGATCAACATTTACAAGATTAACTTTTCATCAATAAAGGCTCTGAAACTATTAAATTATTTTTTAAACATCATTTGTAAGACCCGAGAAAATTCCACCGTGAAAAAGTGGCAAAATCGTAATTTCTAGATAAAATTAAAAAAATTTTCTAGATCTCTGATGACAAACAGATTTCACCGTTGAATTGTCTCGCAAATCTAGCTACCACGCCGAATCATTGACCCCAAGATCAGGATTTGCACGTTTTTTCGAGACATCGAGTATCGGGTGCCGTAAAACGACATTTGATGTGACAAAAGTCACATATAACATGTACTCATGTTACACAAGTTGCATGAGTAGAGAAATGATGGAAACGGACGGCCGAGATAGTGCCAAGTGTCAAAATAGTGGAAAGAAGGGACATAGATGTCATTTTGGAAATTTTAAATGAGGAAAAGACGAAATAGCCAATAGAGTCATCCTCTACCTTCAAATTGAGACCAAAACGTGGGGAAGAACCAGAAAAGAGCAAAAAGTTAGGTTTTGAGGGTTTTTGTGATTTCTAGAGAGAGAAAGTGCGCCTTCTCTCTAGATTTCCGGTCAATCGGACCGTCGGATTTCTTCGGAACAAGAAGGAAAGTTATTCTACACAGTGAGGCCTACGTTGTGGGTTCTGCTTTGAGGAGTTTCACAACCTGTGAGGTAGGGGTTTTATCCTACTTGTTTTACTCTTGATTTAGGTGTTTTGTGACGTTTGAGCTGATTGAGGCCGTGAGGGGTCGTTTGATCTGCTCCAAATCTGGAACCGAAATGTGTGGAATTTGAACACTTTTGGTCAGTCCGTACGCTTAGAGATTGATTTGGTATTTGTATCATAATTTATATAATAACAAAGTTTTGGTGAGTATGAGGCCGGAAATGGTAGGAATTCCTGCTCCACCAAGAGGAACCGATAATGATTTGGGTCACCGATGCCCCACTGTTTATTTTGGGATCGTTAAAACAAATTCCTGTTACAAATGGGACCGCCAAAAACGTCCATGTGTTGGGTGCTTGGAAATTGATGAAATGATCGGCTTGATTTGTATGGAAATGGATGTTAACGCAGCTGAACTTCTGAAGACATAGGATGTCACAATTATATGGAATATAATTGTGTATGGGCCATTGGAGATGAGATTGTGTTTAGCTCAAGTGAGCTAATTTGGGTGATGGTTGATATTGTTGAATTATGTGGTGTAATTGTAAATTATGTAAATATATACGATGGTATATTTGTACTGTTGTATATATTGTGTGAATGACATAATGCATCTCATGCATTAGGTAGCCTAGAAATTAGTGAGTACACATGACATGAAAATTGAAAGAAAAATGAAAACGTTTTTTGAATGGAATTTCACAGGATGAATTTTCGGAGAATGGGTCAGAGGACTCATCCAACGATCATTTCGATGAGGACCATGATCACTTTCGTAAGGTTCTCCAACACATTCGCCGGGAGGGTAGTCCCATATTTTACCGATACTCGATATAGTATAGTTTCGAAACAACAAGAATTGTTTTGAAAAAGATGTTTTCTCATACATACAAAGAAGCGTGAGGAGTCTATGAGGACTCTGGACGTGGTTGTCATTTTAGACATTCAAGTAAGATCACGAATTTGCTTGAATGTGTTTACTTTGAGCATTGCATATGCACTTAGGTGGGGAGTAACCCATTTAGGTGATTCCACTATCACATAAATTTCACCTCGTCGAGGAAGATTATTTTCAGGTACAGGGAGCGGTTGAGGAGACGGCTCATCCTAGAGGCCGTTTTAGAAGAAAGCCAAGTTGTGACTTTGGTTTTGTTATGTACACATGTATTAAAACTCTCTAAGTTTGATATATGATGTATAAGGATAATTTTATTTCCTCTTGAAACTATTGTATATAGTTGGAATTTATTTGGATGAGTATTGGTATGTTGATGAGTATATTAGTATGGGCCCAAGAGGCCGTTTTACTCATGGACATGTCATATTGAACTGTTTGGGACAGGTTTTGTATTTGGGTAGAGCTCCCCGTACAAAGGAGACTCTGCCCGATTTTCGTAAGAGATGTCGGGCCACCCGACATTCACTGTTTCGCGGTCGACTAGAATCAACCTGGACACCTGACTGGGCGTCACATCATTCGTAAAACCCGAGAAAATTCTAATTTTCTCAAAAGAGTAAAAATAGTAATTCAGGTCAAAATCCGTAATTTTTCTAGATCTCTGATGAAAACTGACCACCGTTGAAATCGTCTCGAATCTAGCTACCACGAATCTCAGAGACAAATAAATTTCACGTTTTGAGGCATCGAGAGCGCGACTGACATTTAAGCAGGTGCCGAGTGGCTCCAAAGTGTGCCATGTCAAATTGTGAGCAAAGTCAAACAATGAGAGCTAAGTGGGGCCTATGTGGGACATATGGTATCCTTACAGTGAAGTGGAAATCCACTATTAAGGATAAGTGGATAAGGGGTAATACAAGAGTCAATTAGACTAAGGTGGCATGAGAGGACATCTCACTTTGACCCCTATCTTCTCCCAACCTGCTCGGGGAGGGAAAAGAGAGAAAGAGAGAGAAAGAAAAGAGTTTGCAGAGAGAAGCTTTCACTCTCTCAGATTTTCCTACAATCGATCCATCAATCCCGGCGAGACAAGAGGCAGCCGATCTCACCGCAAGATACGGGCACAAAGATGGGAGCCTCAAAGAACTCCTGGAAAGGGTCTTCTTACTTGTTTTTTTTTTCCCTTTGGCTAAGAGTCATTTTAATGGATAGGGATGTTCTAAGGCCTGAATGGTCGTGTATTCAATTCCAAAGATTGGTATTGAGTGGTGAAATCCCTAGAGTCGTCCATGACAGTCCGAGACCGTGGGTTGGACTGTTCATGTGACCTTGTGTGTTGTTGTGTTCTATTTGCGGTGGATTCTTCGCGCTCCAAGACGGATCGCCGATTGTTTAATAGCCCACGGAGCTAATTCTTGTGTTATTACTATGAATGAATAACGTGTTGTTTGTGTAGAGTGATTTTCAAGTAATATATATGCCCGATATATTAACATGAATTACTGGTGAAATGGCATATTGCATTTCATATGCACTAAAATTTAGAATGCAGGTATGGTGCATGACATGAAAACATGGTTGTCAAATGAATTTCATGGAAGATTTTCCGAATAATTGCTCTTGGAGAGTTGTCTGGTCAGCTCATCTCTGAGAATGACCCATGACTGCTTTCTAGAGTTATCCAAAGAATTCACCCTGAGGGTTGTCCAATAGAATTTTATCGTAAATAGGTATTATGTTTTCAGGAACAAAGACCTTTTGTTTTAAAAACAGTGTTTTCTCACACTTGGCTTAGGCATGCGTGAGGGAGTCGATGAGGGCTCAAGAAGTGGGAAATGGTGAGTCATATTCTCATTCATAACATGTAGACATTCGAGTAGGAATCATGAATTCACTTGAATGTGTGTGTTTTCCATTGCATGAGCACTTCATGAGTAAACCAATAGGAAAATTCAACTCATCAAGTATTGCTCACCTCAAGCCACGGATCCCTTTCAAAAATAAGAGTATTTAGGGAGACGACGCCACTAGAGGTCATGCAGAAGAACCGACATGTGGCTTTGATTATATATTTATGTAAAACATGTATGAAATATTCTGATTGAAACATGTTTGTATAAGAGTGTAGTTAACTCTTGAAACTATTGTAATATAGTTTGTTATATTTTGGTGAGTATGGATGTATGGGTCAGACACATTCTTTAGTCATGTTTGAGTCTTCGCAGAGAGACACTCATTTTGTGGGTATCGAGACACCTTTAAATGGCTACTTGTATTTCGTGGGTTGACAGATTGTCAACTTAATTTCTGCTTGTATGCCACAATTGACGTAGCTAGGTGAAATTCAAATCCTGATTTTCTTTTATAATTTGTTTACTTTAGTTTAATTAAATCACAAACAATTTTGAGTCATCTGATTAGAGTAAGACTAAATTAGAATTGGTACTTAATAGGCTCATTCCTCGTGGGAACAATAATTAACTCACTACTTTATTACTTGTATACAATGTGTACTATACACGTAGGGTGAATTTAATTCACACGCACGTGGCCTATCATTGAACCATTTGATCTTCCGCATAATACATAAAAATTAATCTTCCAATGACGCATTGTGAAGACAATCTCTACGACTCTTTTTGGAAACATGTTGCTCATTTCTTGTCAAATCACTTGTTTTCCATCAAGAGTCCTACAAAATCAAGTTTAGAGGAAATGTTATGAGTTTTACATGAATATGAATATAAACTACTCGTAAATAAAGATGAAATAAATTCAAAATATAGATGAGTTTCACACTCCATAAAAAGTCAGAAGATTTTTTTCATTTATTGTTTTATTTATGTGGAGCAAAATAATTGTATGTAGAAGTGATATTTATATATTGTATGTAGCAAAGTACTTATATTGTTGTTGCTATATTTATGTATATTTAGGCTTAGAAACTTTAACGCCGCCCACCGTGATCGTAGATAAAATTTATAAATTAATATTATTTTTAATATCAAATACTAAATATAAATATATAGTTTCTATGTTATTGTTGCTATTTATGTATATTTAGGCTCGTAAAATCTGTCCGCTACCATCGCACTGTAGATAAAATTTACAAATTAATATTATTTTAATGTCAAATACTAAATATAAATATATAGCTTGCCAAGAAAATACTATATATATATATATATATATATATATATATATATATATATATATATATATATATATATATATATATATATATATATATACTTTAAAATATGATTATTTATAAATAATTTGTCATGACAACTATACTTATCCTATATATTGAATTTATCAAATAAAAAATAAAATAATAAATTTTATAATGCTTAAAATCTTATCTCTTAAAGTTGGAAAGTTTTATTAAAATTGTTTAATAATAACTTAATTTATTCTTCAATAAATTAATCATGTTTGTTGGTTTACATATGATTACTTATTTCATTTAAATTGATTGATGTTCGAATCTTATCTTTTAAAGTTGATTTTTTATAAAATTCATTTATTAAATAATAAATTAATTTATTACTTAATAAAATTGATAATACGCTTGTCATGATTTTTTAAGTAAATTTCACCTAACAAATTGATAATAGTTGTTTCTTAATCCTTAAGTAGAAAAAATAAATGAGAAATAACAATCAAAATATTCATATTTTTTTATATCAATATCGCTTTTGATAAATAATATTATATTTAATATCAAATAGTAAATATATTTTTTTAAATATTACTATTTATAAATAATATATCATAATTGAGATAATTATTTTATAAAATAAATTATATAAGAAAACAAATTAATTTTGATATATATATATATATATATATATAATGTTTGAAATAATATATATTTAAAATTATTATATCATTGTATATATGCTATATGTTTTTTATTCTTTAATTAGTAATAAAATGATGTATCATTAAAATATTAAAAATATAAAGATAAAGATAAAAATATATTTATAATAATAACTATAATTTAAAATAGTTTTTTCAATTGATAAACATAAATTCAATTGATATTAATATCAACATATTTATTTTTCAAAAAAAAAAAACTTCAACATATTTATGATAATTTTGTCAATAATTATAATATACTTATTATCAAATTATAAAATAAAAAAAGTTGTTACAATATTAGAGATCAAAAGATGAGATGTGCGATTGAAGAAATCGTTCTTTGAAAGAAGGATTGCACGAAGCACAAAGTCTGGCTTGAAAAGAAAAGTACTTCATTTTCATTCGTGATAAGCCAGAATCAATTTACAAATGTTAATCATAACACTTGGTGGATTGACTCTGGTTCAACACTCCATGTTTCAAATACCTTGCAGGGTATGAGAAACCTCAAGAAGCCAGTGGGCAGTGAACGATACATCCATTCAAGAGGGAGGTCAAGCTCACATGTGGAAGCCATCGAAACTTGTAGTTTGGAGCTATCGAGAGGCTTTAATTTGTAATCTGGAGAAGACCTTCTATGTTTCTAGTTTTCTAGAATTTAATTTCACATCGCCACTGCACTTTTAGAATCTCCTATAACTGTTCGGATACTAGTTTAAAATTTTTAATAAAATCAGAAGTTATTGGATATGGTACTCTATGTGATGGTCTCTATTAAGTACATTTGCAAGATAAGAATGCTTATAACAAATTAAGTTTAACTAGTGGAATTAAAAAAGTTATGAATGAAGAATCCACTTTACAGGCACCGAGATTAAGACACATCTCCATTCGAAGAATTAAAAGGCTTCAGGAATGAAAGGGTACTCAGCAGCCCTAGACTTTACTGACTTTGAGACATGTTTGGATTGCATTAAGGGAAATCAAATCAACAAGTAAAAAATGGGTGCAACAAGGAGTAAACTTTGTTAGAAATTATACATACAAACATTTGTTGTCTTGATATGGATGGGTGTGATTTGAAACACTTCATCACCTTCATTGATGACTACTCACGTTACATGTATCTCTACATGCTTCGTTCTAAGGATGAAGCGTTGGAAGCCTTTAAGGTATTCAAGGTTGAAGTAGAGAAACAATGCGAGAAGCAAATAATGATAGTAAGGTCAGATAGGTGGAGCCAATGTTGACTTCGCTAGCTGAGTATTCAAGGTATTCAAGGTTGAAATTATTTAGAGGTGATTGGCTACTCCAACGTTGAATTTGCTAGCTGAGTGGACTCTAGAAAGTCCACATCAGGTTACATTTTTTATGCTAATAGGTGGAGTCGTGTCTCGAGTGAGTACGGCGCACTTTGCCACCACTTCCCTATGGAGGTTGAGCTCGTTTCCTGTTTTGAGGCCACATAACATAGTGTTTGGCTCAAGAGTTTTATAGCTGGTTTGGGAGTCATTGATTCTATCCAAAGGCCACTGAGATTATATTGTGACAACTCAACTGCTATTTTTCTGGCTAAGAATGAAAAAAGTGGGAGTCGAAGTAAATAAACACATTGACATAAAGTACTTAGCCATCTGAGAACGTGTTAAAGAACAGAAAGTGGTCATTGAGCACATAATCACTGAGTTAATGGTTGCAAACCCTTTGACTAAAGGCATGTCAGTATCGAATTTCAGAGAACATGTAACCAAAATGGGACTTGAGTCTATGTAGTAATCTCAAAGTTTGTATGTACATATTCAGTTATTAATGAAACTCTTATTCAGTTGATGTTTCTCATATAGGTGTACACATTTCAGTCATTGTGATAGAGAAATACCATTGCTTAATCTAGAATAAAACATAGGGTTTATTCCATAAAGTTAAAGGTTGTTAAAGGGACATATATTGTGATACATGGAATATAACACTCACTTCTTAGAGGACTTGTTGTCATGATTTATATGTTTATTCCCCTATTAAGGTGATATTGAATTTATGGACCAAGTGGGAGAATGTTGGTTTCTCTTCCCCTCAGGTAAAACGGTCATACGATCTTTTTAAATAGTGGCCCATAAATTACAAATTAATTTTATAACAATTACGAAATTAATAGAATGCATTAATGAGATTTAATGCATAACAGTCATATAGGATGATGGTTTCCTATATTAAAAGTTTTTTCTATCGGGTCCTCGCCACTGAAGCTTGATAATGCTCAGCTTGTTCCGACACTATTACAAGAGTGAGATACCCAAAAAGTAATCGTAAGATTCAATGAGTCTTTGTCGCATCTCTTCCAACAATGGGTGGAGGTAAGTCCCAACACCTTCGTATTTTTTTTTTTTTCAGATCTAGTGAGATTGCAAAGTCTAAGCAACATTATCTAATTAGATTTAGGAACCGTCACAAGGGAATCAGGGAACTCACGTTGTCTGATTAAGAAGTTTGATTTCTTAGCGCAACCTTAGTTCATAAAAACTTTAATTTCGTGACACGCTTGTAACTGTATGCTTTTATTTTATATATTAGAGTGAAAATCACAAAATCACAACAACTTGTTTTTTCAGAACCATGAAGGCTTATTCAACTCAGATACAAAGGATAGGTGCATGACTTTTTTTTCTTTTTTTCTCTTTTTTTTTATGTCTAATATCATAACTCATAAGACCTACTAGGTACAATTGGAACTCCATTGCGCCGCTTAAAGTGTTTCTAATCCCTAAATACTCAAGTATTTTTAAAATAAAAAATGAGTGCCTTGTAATATTTTAAAAGTACTTTGAGATTTAAAAAATATTTCAAGTGTTTTTTTTTTAGAGTGCCATCTGGAAGATGGTTTTTAAAAAACACTTTGTAAAGGTTTTCAAAGGTTTCTAAATATCCTACCATTTTTTATACCTTTTTTCCTTTCGCTCTCATCTTCCTCCTTAATTCTTAAAAGAGATGAGACTCTATAATTCGGAAACTTCTTTTTTAATTTACTATCCTTGCTAACCCCATTGTACTCCCATTTTTTCTCTCTTTTACAATGCCTGGTTGGCTTTGAAATTCAAATGTAGAATTTTATAATACAATGATTGTATTAGTCCATTTTTTTATAAATATTATTGAAATAATTTTTTTACAATCATAAATATATTATTTTTTGAGTCTATTTATATATATATATATATATATATATATATATATATATATATATATATATATATATATATATATATATATATTGTGATAAAAAATTTATTTTTACAATAATATTTTCTTTTCTAATTAAATTGAATGTCCTTTAGGTAATTTAATAATATTAAAAGATTTTTTGTACATACGCTTGTGTTATAACTAATTTTCTAGATTCTTCTAAAAGCCGCTTCGACTAGGGGTCTCCAATTGGCCAAGCCACCTAGCTGGAAGTAATGAGGCTCGCGAACTGGCTCGAATCGGGCTAATAGGCCCATTGATCGGTCAATAGGCTAGGTCTAGCTTTGCATTTTGTTAAGGCCTGCGAACCAACCACAAGCCTTGTACTAAGTGCACTCTGGTAGGTCCTGCCATGAACAGTTGAAAGCCTAGGACAGTGTGTGCTTAGTGCCTAAGAATTAAAACTATTTTTTTACTTCTGACATACTGTATTGGTGAATAATCCATAGTTTAACCGGTCTTCTTAATTAGTCACAATAACACACACTGTTTAATTAGGAATAATCTCATGTTTGAACGTCCCATATCCTATTGGCCCGATCATAAAGATAAGTCGATTAAACAGGTTGAGCAACAACTAGGCTCATACCTTCCACCATTTACAACATCTCCTAGCTCACTTCCTTGGAGCAACAACTATTTTGATGGCAACATCACTTCTGAGATTGGTGGGTTGACTGAGCTTGAATATCTTGACTGTGTTGGTGAGAAGATGCATGCCCCCTCACTCTGCGTCTGAAGATGTGTACCTTTGATTTTTCTTGCTGCCTTGCCGGCTATTTACATCGTCAATGATCTTAGATTTATTGGAGGCTTACTGAAGGCTTGACGAAGGAGATGGCTGCCTGCTGCTAAGGAAAAGGATTCTATGGTTTGTAATCTCTGATGTTCTAACATTCTGATGGAGGTTTGAAGTTTGAAAGGACATTATGCTATACCGGATGTTATTGAAAGTAATCTAAGTACGTTGATTTCTCAATCTCACTAGCAATTTATTTAAGGGGCCATTGTCATCAAATATTTCCAGCCTCTCCATGCTTCAATGAAAGCTTCAAAATTTTTGCTACTTCCCTTCTCCCCACTATGACGATCTCAATCCACGCTCAACAACTCCAACATCCACTTTCCCAGCTCGTGGACAGAAACTGACATGATCCATAAAGAATTTTTCATCCCAAATGGTCAGTCAAGTGCTTTTCATTTTCTCATTATCGGAAAATATTAACAATTTACAATTCTTTTCGTGTCTTCTTTTTTCTTTCACACTTTCTTGGCAACCAAACAGAACTCAATTTAGACAACACACAAAATCTACAAATCCAAAAGCAAGGAGAAATCTGTAGACCAATAATGATTTCTCAGACAGCTCTCTCAGAGGAATCCCAAAGTCATCCCAAACCTGCTCAAGAATGAAAGGTCCTAGTTCCGTTCTATCCGCAGCGTGTGCGCAAGAAACATCAGTGTTTGAATTTTCTTCTGGCTCTAGCACCCCAAACTGCAGCGTTTTGATACCATTTTTTTTTTCATTTTTTGCCATTTATGCCAGAGGTGTCACTATCTCCAATCGCAATCGCCATCAGTCTGGCTAAAGCCAGCAAATGTGATGTGTTGGTTCTGGGATTACCGCCGCACTTTCAGATCTTGTACACATCGGAAGGAGCACTTAACCAAGTTGTCGCACTTTCAGATCTTGTACATATCGAAAGGAGCACCCCAAACAAAGGAATACCGAGCTTTGGCACACAACACTTCGGCAATGGTGGTGGAGGAGGAAGAAGAGGAGGAGGAGAATACCGCCTAGCACAACGCTCCTGCAGCTGGTTCCACCTAGTTGAATTATGCAACGACTCCATCAAATCTGGCGGCTGTGATGGCGCGACAATGGTGGTGGAGGAGGAGAAGGTCGCTTAGTGGAGAAGGAGATAGGAGTGGGGGATAAAACTAATTTTTTTAAATAATAAAAATTTTTGGGACCAATTATATGATGACACATGGCAAGAGATGATGGGATCAAATTGTTTATGCCAGCTACAGGGATATGTTACAACATCGTAGTAATCGGGGCTTCCTCACTAAGTTTCGAACCTTAGTCCCTTCCTTCCATATATTTAACCTAACTCTTAACCAACCAAAGTTGGGGACTTATCGGGACACCTTTATTTGGCTTATACAATAAACTTTTAACAATATATTATAAATAGAGTTATATTATGTATTTTTTTTTAAAATAACATAGGAATAGGAGACATGCTCATCAAGGTGGGCCTAAGGGCTAGCAAACCGTACCTAAAATGAAGCCTATGACCTAACTTCTTAAAACAGGCCTCACCCGGGCTTGGTCCTCTCTGAGCTTGTGTAGGCCTTTAGTGGACCCTAGGTTCGACTAAAAAACATTTTGCCAAGGAGTGACAAATCATCCACACCCTGCTAAACACACAACTTATTGGATAACAAATACACATAACACGTACTCAAGATATTACTGCTTCCTACACAACATAATCGTTTCCACAAGTAGCAATTCTGAAGTTTGTAGGCACGAGGTGTCCAGCTTCATACCTTGGTCCGATCTTAGCAATGATTTTGTCATCAATATGGCTACATAAAGATCTGGGTCTGACAGAATACGCACTGTGCTGCTTGCTCTGATCCCATTCTTGATCCTGATCATTGCCAGCGAAATCTCCTCCTTCAAACCCCAGTCAAAGAAGGGTCATAGATCTGTCACAAGCATGTAGATGAAACTCAGTTTACAGAACTCAATTTGAATCGGGGTAATTAGTTTCAACTTTATTCATTGATGAACATGATTCGTACATCCGAAATTGGATAGGGAGAAAGTTCCTAAAACTATATAGTAATGATCTCCTAACTTAGTAAACATTTTAAAGCCGTGATATTCTTGACTGCTGACAATATTTTATGGTTGACTAGGTTAATACAAATGATATAAAAGTCAACTGGTCCGTGTGAAAGTCCTGTCTATTTGGCTCGGGAGGGAGGTGTTTGTTCGCTTAGCCCTCCAATCCCATTGCATGGTGGTGTTTGTCACATTCTATATCGACATGTGATAAAGTTCTGACACTACACCTCCTCTTAACCTAGTAAATAAATTTTAAAGCCATGAGGATCCTTGAACCCCGAAACGACAATATTTATATGATTTGACCAAGTATTTACATGATGTAATGGGTGTCGAATCTACTAATTTTAAGAAAATCAGGTGATTGTTATAGGCTGCTGTCATGACTTGAGGGAGTAAAAAGATCGTGGAAATGGACCACCCAATCATTTCCACTCTCATGATCTTTCCGAACTAATTCTAGGAAAAAGAAAAATGAAAAGAAGGTATATATGAGAAATTACTATGGATGGAAAGCCAGGATGAGTGAGGATATAAACATATCGCTGCATGACTTTGTCCGATGGGAATGGCCAATGTTTTTGTGTAGAACCTGTGTCATGATTATCAACGAAAGTCACAGCATTTTCCGGCACTAATCCAATCATTCCCGGAGGCCCTCCATTGGAGTCCTTTAATCTCCACAATTCCCCTTCCACTAATGCAGCTTGAAGTATCCCTTTCGTTGTAAAATCAAACGCAGTCGCTGAACCTCCAACAGCTTTCACCCATTCCGTAGTTCTCCCGCCGATGACCATCTTGGTCGTAATTGGCTTACCGTCACTTCCATAAGAAAGAGGATTCCAAATTTCCCAACTGCAAATTCTGCCTAGTGTTTCATGTACAGCTTAGATATCTGGGAGTATCCTTAGCAAAATCGACCGCCATCCATCGGCCTATTTCAGTCTTTATCCAATTCATCCAATCTGATAGCTCCTGCTTGGACCCGTGTGTTTAGATGATCAATGTCTGGAGCTCCATTGAAGTCTGCTCCAGTATCGGGATAAATTCCCATGGGATAAAATGTATCATGTAAGGTATAATTCATCACAATAAATATCCTTAATATATATATGTGATCCAAGAACAAATTAATGTATAATTTTTCATAATCAAAGATGTTGTAGCCAACCTCTAATTGATCAAAACCATACAGATCATAAGACATTTAAATAATTTTCAATGATATTCATAAGTAATAAAAATATGAATAATATCCAAATTATGCACATCAACAATATAGGCTCAAATAAAATATCCAAATCAAATCCTTAAGAGCCTTTTTTCAAGATTGAATTATGCATAAATTGAAATGATATAGGCTCACATAAATTGAATCAATATCCAAAATCATTAAAAATTGAGATATTAATTTTAAAATCATTTATCATAATATAATAAAATATATACAAAATAATAATTTTAATTGCATGAAATTAATATCCAATTATTCTGATACATACAATATATGATATACTAAATTATTGTTGGGACTAAACATCAATTGGGCATGTGGCCCAATGGTAGCTTGTTGGCTTCTTATTGGCCGTTGAACCTTAAGTCCATTTTTTTTTTTTTTTTTTTGATGAAAGAAGATTATCGAACAAAAAACTTACAAAGACAATTGGAAAAAACCAATAAATCACATGGTGTCGATATTTGCACATCTTTTAGGTCCCCGGTCTAATTCTCCTTGCTGCGCCTTTTCTTATATTTTACTATTCTTATCCATAATAAGGTTATACTTATTCAGCATAGGTTTATATGGCCAAACATTTATTATCCAGATATGATTTCCTATCCATAATCCGTGCGAGGTCTTCCAACTCGACGAGTGGGATCCCCGACCCGCTCGCACTTAATTAAAACCCACATTTTTTTCCCCATCAATAAAATGTGATTTGTATACCAAATCTAAAACTCATTTCCTAGCAATTCCTCATAGTATTTTCTTCATTCAAACACGACAAGGCAAAGGGCAAAAAATTATAATGCTTTTGATACCAAAATGTAAGAGAAAGCACAATCTATTCATGCTTTTGATTCCAAATGTTATCCAAAACGCAGCGGTATCAAAATAGATAAAGATTCTTACCACCGCCCATTGCTTCTTCTTCAATTGAATCTGATAATCGACTTGGGTTGTTTCTTCCAAGATCTCCTTTTCACATCTACGATGGTGTATTCTAGTTGAGAACTAGTGGACCAACACAATGCTCGCCATTTATAAACCTCCGCCCATCACAGAGGCAATCGAGAATGACTATGGTAATCTTAGCTTCGACGTAGCCAAAACATTTCTTCACATAAGACCATCAAGAGGTTCAAGGTGTGGTCGATATAGACCACACTTTGTTGAAGACGCTATAAAAAATGCACCATTGACATGTTTTAAGTATGGTCAGATAAGGGACCACACTTTTGGTGAAGGCGGCGTAGCAAAATCGCCACATTCTTTACCTAAATCACTCATCTACACCTCCTTTATATAATTTTATTTCTTAATAAAGTGGTTATTCCAATACATCTAAGTTTTAATTCGCTTTTCTGGGTGATTTCATCGCCGCCTCTGCTTTGGCGTGTGGTTTTTCAGGTCGCTCTCATACGACCTTGATACATCATTTATTTGTGGATGATTCAAACGGCCAAAGCACATTCAATCATAAAAATCAGATCATGGTCATCAATATGTTGCAGAACTAGAGTTATAAGTATTCTAGTCACTATATTATTATCAAATTTGAGGTGTTTTACAGCAGATTCATTATATTAATAACCTCGATTTGTTTCATTATATATGGTTTTTAGCGAATTGATTTTGTGAGGGCTGCTAATTTCAATTAATAAAATTACTTTTTCAAAAAAAAAGCTTAGTTGAGTTGGAGTTTCAATCCATTGTTTCTTAATTCGATCGAGGTCGGGTCAAGAATCAATTTGAGACTAACCTTCCCAAATCGCATATATAGTTTCAATTAATAAAATTATTTTCTTTTCAAAAAAGGTTTAGGTTTAGTTATTCCAATAGATTGCTTCTTAATTTGGATCGGGTCAAGTTAGCAATCAATTTGACTAACTCGCTCTAAATCGTATATATATATATATATATATATATATATATATATATATATATATATATATATATATATATATATATATATATATATATATATATATATATATATATAATGTGTATTTTTTTTTTTTTACTTCTAATGTTGAATAAAACTTTTATTTAGCTTAATGTTGAGTAAGGTTTAATTGTTAAATACTAAATCGTTGTTTTTTAATATTTAATTTCTATTAAGTGCTGTCGTTGTTTTTATATGTTTAAACGACATCTTAAATATATTAAAAAATACGTATGAGTATTTGTCCGTGTAATGATGATGTCTTCGATTTTTTTAAGAATAGAAATATTTGGTTAAAATAATTTTAAATAACTCAAAATTTGTAAAACTAATAATCTCCATATTTTTTTTCTTAGAGAATGACCTATAATTGAGCCAAAAAACCTTTGGTTACTTTCCAAGCGTATTTATTATATATTTGAAAATAAATTACTATTTTTATAAGAAAACAATAAGGATATTTTTATCAAATAAGGAAAAAAATTTAATAAAGGATTAGATTTCTGAAAACGTAATTTTCTAAAGGTCTTTTCCTCCAATCACCTTTACTATTATGATAAAATAAAGAAAATGTATATTAACATATTTACAAAAAAATTAAATGATAAATAATTTATTGTATCATTATTACAAAAAATAATTATTTTATTTATCCTATTTATTAATTTTATATAAATGAAATAGAATATATATATATATAATGATGATTTAAAGTTAAAAAATATTCGTATTTTTAAAATGTTTTTATAAATATTACTATAGATTTCAAAGATTTTAAAATATTATATAGATTTTAAGTAATAATCTTTACGATTAAAATCAAATATTTTAGCTTTTCTGAATAAAAAAAATTTTAAAAAATTTCAGAAATATATTATAAAATAAAAAGTAAATAAATATAATCTATGCTAAAAAGACAACTCTAAATATGTTTAATATTATGACGATCTATTAGGTTCAAAATAGATATTATCTTTTCATGGGGAATGGAGAAGTACAAATGTTAAAACGCTTTTTTATTGAATTAGGCAGGGCAGAAATCAATTAATTAAGATATAACTGTTTTGAATAAGATCGAGATTCAAACCCGGTAAAACAATTTTTTAAAATTCCAGGAGGAGGCAAATGACCCTACCTAGGGCGCCTGTTTGGCTCTCTGCGCCATATGACTTATGACTTATGAGGGCCCTAATGAAGGTCATACAAATATTAGATGCATGACTTTTTTGCATTAGTACAGTAATATTATAACTCATGAGAGCCTACTCTTGTAAAATGAGCAATGTGCTCACTGTAATGTGTGGATAGGAATTTACACATTCAAGCTTGCTGCCAAACAATGACTTATTAGTTATGAAATACAGTATCTCACTGTTATGGAATACGGACAAATATATTATTTCTCACACACAGCATAATTATTTCGTAGCAATTTTGAAGGTTATGGCTGACGTTTCCAACATCATACCTTGTTCCAATCATAGCAATGATTTTGTCATCGATATTGGCTACATAAAGATCTGGGTCAGATGCCAGAATACACTGCTGCTGCTGGCTTTGATCCCATTCCCTTATCCTGATCATTGTCAGTTGAAATCTCCTTCAGACCCCAGTCAAAGAAATAGTCGCGAACTGTCACAGAAAGTAAAGCAGATATAGAATTAGTTCACCAAACTCAATTCTAGTTAAGGGTAATTTGATCAACCCAATTAATGAATCTAATAATTATCTGGAAAGAAAATATAGTGAAAGAAGGTATATATGAGAAATTACTATGGATGGAATGCCGGGATGATGAAGGGATATAAACATCCTGTGACTTTGTCAAATGGGAATAGCCAGTTTTTAGAACCTGTGCTCCTTGATTATCAACGAGAGTCACAGCATTTTTCCGGCATTAATCCAATCATTTCGGAGGCCCTCCATTGGAGTCCTTTAATCTCAATTCCCCTTCCACTAATGCTGCGAAGTATCAACTTCGTTGTAAAATCAAAAGCGCAGTCGCTGAACCTCCAACAGCTTTCACCCATTCCATAAGCTCCATGATGACCATCTTAGTAGTGGTCGACACACGTCCACTTCCATAAGAAAGGGATTAAAATTTCCCTACTGCAAAGATGCAGCCTAGTGTTTCCCATGTACAGCTTGGCTTGATATCTGGTAAGGTATCCTCTAGCAAAATCGAATGCCATCCATCGCCTATTCCAAGTCTTTAACCAATTCCATCAATCTGATAGCTCGTTGGACCCGTGTGTTTAGATGATCAATGTCTGGGCGCCATTGAAGTCTGCTCCAGTATGGTTTCACATTGCCTCCGAATTGGCCGTTTGTGTCTCGGACTTGAAAGTAATCATATCATGATGTTTGATCTAAGTGATCCCAGTCAAGATCATCTGAGGTTCCTCCCTCAAGATGTTCCATCTTCCATCGAATCTTGCCTCTCCAGCAGTCCTTGTGGTTTATAAGCTATATCTGCAACACACTGGATGCCATTGCTGTATAAATTCTTTTATCTGTGTTTTGAAATGTCTTGCAGGTACCATGCCGCGGGATGCGTCAGATGTATAGCACTTCTGGTAAATACCCTTCAGCAGAAATAGAAATCCACACTTTATAGGCATACAAGAATTATTTTAAAAACTGTTCACGCCTTAATCACCCCACACAGATGATCTATTGCCCAATATTAAGATATGTCTCAAATTCCCTATTTTGTATTAATTCATTTTATGAAGAATATTGTATAGAGTAATTCCCTAGTTATTTATATTATTATAATATTATATTTCTTTAAAGAATAAGGACATTCCCATGAATATCTCAATAAATATTATAGGTTATGAGGGAGAGAAAAAGTTATGAGAGAGAGATTAAACATAAATGCTGTAATGCAATATTGCGGGATGTAAGAGTTTTAGGGTTAGAGTTTTATAGGGTCTTTCATAAATATTTGTAGTGACTAGGGTTTTTAATTTTGTGATTTTCTAGTTGTTTATAATGGCACGATACTTTAATCACTTTATGTTTTTAAGAATAGTGGAAAATTCTTTCTCGCATCCGTGGATGTGAAACATGATTAATTGAACCATATTAAAACCCTCGTATGCATTTACGTGTTCTTTATCTTTGTGTTCTTGAATTGTATTCGAGGCATCAAAGCTTTTCGGTCATAATAAATGATATGAGCTCAGTTTACAAAGTCTCTCTAGAAGGGCTAAAACACAGGCCTTTAAGATATGAAGATAAAGAATACCACTAGTTCAAGGTGGAATTAGGTTATCTCTGAATTCCTTTTTTGTATTAATTTCTTTTTTATAAGAATGTTGTATAAGATAATTCTAGTTGTTATATTATTATAATATTAGAGTTTCTTTATACAATACTAGACCGGTTATTATGAATATCCCTATAAATATTATGCAGTCATAAGAGGAAAAATTCGGGAGATTGACACCAAGGTTATTTTGTGTGCAAATGTTAGGGTTTTAGAATTGAGAGTTTTGTGAGGGATTTTATCGGTATTATGGACATCTGAGGTTTGATTTTGCTGATTTTTTCCTGGTAGTCTAAATACTTTAATGCTCTAATCTTGTACTCTATGTTTTCAAGAATAGTAAAAAGATTCTCTTTCATTGGATATGAACATGATTATTAGTCGAGACAGCGTTAAAGAGCCCTTGTACATTTACCATGGATTTCTTTATCACCGATGCTTGAATTCATATTCAGCATGCATCAAAGCTTAGGATTCATAATACTAAATATGTCAAAGAAAGTTCAGAATCAAAATAGGAAATCATGAAAACACTTAATATGAATTCTTAATCAATTTGTTCATATAGCTAGCCTGCCCTATTTGCAAACTTTAAAAACTCGAATAGTTAAACGGCCAATCTCCTCTGAACGATCATGACTTTCAAATAAACAAGTAGGAACAAATTCAGAAAGGAATTGGATCGAATCCGGACCTCCCTTCAATCAGTTCTAATCTTGTGTTCTAACTACAACTGCGCATCATCCTATAAGATTTTGGTCTAATATGAATATCATCCTTCTTAACAGAGACCACCTTTATTCAAAACAAAAACAAGAACAACCTAAAGCCGATCTTTGTTTCATAAACGATTAAAGTTAACCACCTTAATATTTATGTGAAATAAAATTTGAGATTAAGTAAACATCTGATATTGACTGAATATATAACCATCTAAACTATAAAACCAACAACTCAATGATGTTAAACATAGACCTTTGTTTCTGCCAGATAAGCAGAGAATGAGAGAGAATTTAGGAGAACCCGGAAACATAGGTAATTCACAGACAGCTATTTTAAAGAATGGATTTGATGAGAAATTATACCACCTCTTTTTTGGATGATTCCCAATTAAAACCCTTACATTCAAACCCCACCAAGATTATGATTTCATACACAAGAAACACATAAGGAGGAGAAAGAGATTATACATGTAATACAGGAAACAATATTAGTGTTTGTCATTTATTAGGAGGATGATGGTGGGGAGACATGAGGAGAGTATTAATATAAATGGGTTATGTTTGGATTTCTTATTAAAGAAAAAAAATACTATGCTAGAGGAAGTAGAATGACGTAGGAAATCTTAGTGAGTATTAGGTTTGAAAAATTGACTTTAATGTGTCAGTGTCCCTATCAATACCATTATGATTAACAATTGCAGGCTTCTTGGCCTCTTATAAAATCCATTTTCAATTCCTTACCCTTTCCATGTCTCATGGTTTTAAACTCAACGTTAGCGGAATATTAATATTCATTTCTAGGTTTTCAAGTTTGTTGAGAAATGGAATGACGTGGAAATCTAGCTCAATATTAGAGTTTGGGGTGGCTTTATTTGTGTCCAAGTCTATATCAACACCATTACTGATTAACTTCATTAGAGGCTTCCACATGGCACTCTTATAAAAAATCATTTTCAATTCCATACCCTTGCCATGTCTAAGTAGTTTCAACTCCCTACGTGGAATATTTATATTGATTTCAAGTGATAAATATCTCACAGTCCCAACAAATATATACACCCCATGTCTAGAAATGTAGGAACTTTTAATTTGATCGGAAGAAGCCTTCAAACCTACTTACAAACTTAGTACATAAATGGGTAATATAGGTATCTTGGCTTTGAGGACTCAAACCGGGTGACTATTAGAGTTTTTCCCTATATCATATATGGCTTAGTTAAAAAATAATATTTAAAATACGATGTTTAAAAAAATATTTTCAATTCTACAACAGTTTTTGCTGATTAGGAAAGAGATAGTTGAAAATCGTGTTTTGAAAGCTTGGTGCCAATCTTTCTAATATCTTTTCAATATGATCTTTTGAAAAAGACAATTTCTTTAGTTCATTCTTCTTTGTCCATTTAGAAATCGTATTTTGAAAAGATGATTTCCTCAATCTAGAAATCGTCTTTTTCAAGAATAGAATTCTTCAGTCAAATCTTTTAAAAAGGCAGGATTTCTAATATTATAACAACTTTTTATATAGACATTAATATAAATTATTATAATATATTTAATGATAAAGACCTTATAAATATGTTGATGTTATTTTTTAAATAAATATATCATTGATAATATATATATCAATTGAATTTATATTTGTCAAGATTATTTTAAAACTATTTGTTATTTAAAAAAGATATTTAATTCTATATTTAGAAAAAAAATTGTACTATTATAGTTATTATTATAAATATATTTTTATCTTTTATAATTATATTTTTTAACATTTTCAATGACCATCATTTTATTATAATTAAAAGTATAAAAATATATATATAACACTATATACAATGATATATATATTATTTTTAAACTATATATTATTTCAAATATATATATATATATATATATATTATATATATATATATATATATATATTATAAAATTAATATGTTTTCTTATATAAAATAGATTATATAAATTTTAGCATTATAGTATTATTTATAAATGAAAACATGTATTGAAAAAAAAAAATTTACTATTATTGATATTAAAAAATAATATTATTTATCAATTAAATATATATAAAATATGAATATTTGATGGGTTATTTCTCATTATTATTTTTGCTTAAGTTAAGAAACAACTATTATTAATTTTATATCCTGTATTCATATAGAAATAAGTAACATTTCTATGCTTGGTTTAGTAGGATTTTTCATGGATGATGACTTAGTAGGAAATAGGCAAATGTTTCCAAATGGAGAATTAATTGAGTGTTTCTGGCAGTCATTTGGGAGAGAGATGAATTTTTATATACCATCATCTCTGAAGATATCAGTAAACTAACTCCAAATATGGTTGCATTCTACATTCAAGGCTTTCCCTGACACTGGCAGTAGTGGTGGAGGAGGGAAGAGGAAGGAGGGAGAATAACGCCTCTAGCTGCGCGCCCTCTGGCGGTTCCACTGGCTGGTGTGCAGCGACCATCGTCTGGCGGTACATGTTCGTGTGACAGTAATTGGTGGAGGAGGAGGAGAAGGCGTCAGCTATAGTAGGAGGAATGGAATTAGGAGATAAAACCTGTATTTACAAATAATAAAAATTTAGGGACCCGAATTATATACCAGTGACACATGACTAGAGATGATAGGATCAAATTATTTATGCACCATAGGATATGTTACAACATCGTATGTCTGCTCTCACGAGTTTGAACCTTAGTCCCTTCCTTCCATATATTTAACCTAACTCTTTAAATAGCCCAGGTTAAGAGACTTATTATTACCTTTATTTGATTTATATGTGGCTTGCAATAAATATATTATAAATATAGAGTTACACTATGTTTTTTTTTAAAAATAACATACGAAATAGGAGGAGGCTCATCGTATATTTACAGGGACGATAACATATTATACACAAAATGGAGCTATGACCTAATCCACTTTCCGTGAGGCTTTCGGGTAGGCTTGGTCTCTCTCTGAGCTTGTATTAGGCCTTTTTATGAGGACCTAGGTTCGACTAAAAACATTTAGGAGTGACAAATCATCCACACCTGCTAAACAATAACGCTTATTGGATAACAAATACACATAACATAGACCATAAGATATTCTTTGTTTTCCCACCTGACATAATCGTTTCCCAAAGTAGCAATTCTGAGTTTGTAGGCGCGAGGTGTCGGCTTCATACCTTGGTCCGATCTTAGCAATGATTTTGTCTATCAATGCGACTATAAGAATCTGGTCGATGCCGAATCATGTACTTGTATCTGCTTGCTGCGATCCCATTCTTGATCTGATCATTACCAAACAGAAATCTCCTCCTTGGCAATGTTGATCAAAAGAAGTGGTCATAGATATATCTGCGAGTAGATGAATCAGTTTCTGAGAACTCAATTTTAGATTGAGGTGAAATTAGTTTCAGCTTCTTATTCATTGTGATGTGAACGATCTGCAACATAGAAATTTGGTGGAGATTCTAGAACTATATATTAAAGACGGGATGCGCTCCCAACTTAGTAAGCGCATTTTAAGCGTGATGACCCCTTGATTCGACGGACAATATCTATGGATTTATGGTCAGGGAGTTAATACCAGATGATGGCTAAAGCCAATCCACTGGTCCCGGTGTGAAAGTTATGATTTCTATTTGGCGCCATTAGGAGGTGTTTGTTAGATTTAACCTCAATCCCATTGCATGAGGTATTTGTCACATTCTATATCCGGACAGAAGGTGATAAAGTTCTTGACACTACACCTCTTAACCTGATACGAAAATAATTTAAAGCCATGAGAGGATCCTTGAACCCAGAAGCGGACAACCTTTATATATGTTTGACCAAGTATTTACATGATGTAATGGGTGCTTGAATCACCCAATTTTATAGAAAATCAGGTGGCTGATTGTTATAAATTTCTTGTCTGACTTGAAATTAAAGATCGTGGAAATGGATGCAATCAATTTCCACTCTCATGATCTTTCCGAACTAATTCTGAAAGAAAAAAATAAAGAAGGTATATATGAGAAATTACTATATGAATTGAAGCGGGATGGTGAGGATCTCGTATATCGCTGCATGACTTTGTCGATGGGAATAGCCAATGTTTTGTGTAGAACACGTGTCATGATTATCAGCGAAAGTCACAGCATTTTCCGGCACTAAATCCCAGTCTATTCCAGGCCCTCCATTGGAGTCCTTTAATCTCCACAATTCCTTCCACTAATGCAGCTTAGTATCCCTTCGTTGTAAAATCAAGCGCAGTGTGCTGGGCCTCCAACAGCTTTCCCACCCCATTAAGTAAGCTCATGATGACCATCTTGTTAGTGATTGAAACACCGATCACTTCCATAGAAAGTTCCAAATTTCCCCAGCTTCATATAGATTAAGCTAAGTGTTTCTCATGTGCAGCTTGTTGATATCTCACGGGAGTATCCTTTGGCAAATCGAATCGCCATCCATCAAGAGCCTATTTCGGTCTTTATCCAATTCATCCAATCACGATAGCTCCTCGTTGGACCAGTGTGTTTAGATGATCAATGTGCAGAGCTCCATTGAAATGCTGCTCCAATTGGATAAATTCCCATGGGATAAAATGTATCATATACTGAGTATAATTCATCACAATAAATATCCTTAATATATGCTTGATCCAAGAACAAATTAATGTATAATTTTCATAATCAAAGATGTTGTAGCCAACCTCTAATTTGATCAAAGTATCATGAAGTCACAAGACATTTAAATAATTTTCAATGATATTCATAAGTAATAAAAATATGAATAATATCAAATTATGCACATCAACAATATAGAACTAATCTGATGTCTCAAATCAAATCCTTAGAGCCTTTTTCAAAGAGATTGAATTAAGTATGAGTGAAAATGATATAGGCTCACATAATTGAATCAATATCAAAATCATTACAAAAGATTATCTGAGATATTAATTTTAAAATCATTATATAATATAATAAAATATATACCACAAAATAATGTTTAATTACCATGAAATTAATATCAATTATTAAATACATATACAATATATGATACTAAATTGTATTTGGATCTAACATCAATTGGGCATGTGGCTGATATGGTAGCTTGTTAGCTTCTTATTGCGTTGAACCTTAAAGTCCATTTTTTTTTATAAAAGAAGATTATCGAACAAACAACTTACAAACACGATTGGAAAAAAAAAACCACAATAATCATGAAAGCTGATATTTGTAACATCTTTAGGTCCACAGTTCAAATTCTCCTTAAGCGGCTTTTCTTATATTTTATGTGCATTCAACATCATAACTATTAAGGTTATACTTATTGACATAGGTTTATATGGCAAAACATTGCATGTGCTCCAAAGTTAAGGATTTCCTATCCATGCCAAAGGAGGTCTTCTCAACCTCCAGGGCTTGAGTGGGATCCGACGCTTGAGACCCTAATTAAACTTGTTTTTCCCATCGATAAAATGGTTGCTTTCTAAAAAATTCACAGCAGAAATTCATTTCCTAGCAATTCCTCACTGGTATTTTCATTCAAGCACTCACAAGGCAAAGGCAAAAATTATCTTTGCTTTGATGCAAATGTAAGAAAGAAGCTACAATCTATTCTGCTTTTGATGATTCAGAGAATAAGCATTAGCCTTGTGAGAATAAAGCCGGGCTCAAGATTCTTACCACCAGCCATTGCTTCTTTAATTGAATCGATAATCGAATTTGGGTTTGCTCTTCCAAGATCTCACTTTCTCACATCTACGATGGTGTATTCTAGTAGAAAAAACTTGGGACCAACACAATGCTCACTCAATATTTATAAACCTCATATATCACGAATAATTGAGAATGACTATATAGGTAATCTTAACTAATGGCCAGCCAAAGGCATTTCTTACTTCTATGACCATCTGCATGTTCAAGGTATTCTTGATCGTATATAGACCACACTTTGATGAGAGGAGGAGAGGAGGAAACAGCGACAAAAAATGCACCATTGGCATATTTTAAGTATGGTCGTATGGACCACTTTGGTAGCGCGGCAAAATATACCTACATTCTTTACCTAAAATCACTCATCTACACCTCTTTATATAATTTTATTTCATAATAAGAGTGGATTATTTCACACATCTAAGTTTTAGTCGTTTTCTGTGATTTCGCCGTGCGTCTAGTTTTGGTATGTTTGTCGTCTTGTTCGACCTTTTGATACATCATTTATTTGTGGATGATTCAAGCGGGCAAAGCACATTCAATCCTCAAAATCAACAGATCATGGTCGTCAATATGTTTATAATTAGAGTCCTTAGGTATTTTACTCACTATAGTATTATCAAATTTATTCTGGTTTAAGCGATTCATATATATTTATTAACTTAGTTTTGTTTCATTATGGTTTTAAGCGAATTTGATTTTTAGCAGTGTATTGCTAATTTCAATTCATAAATTGTTTCACCAAAAAAAAAAAAAAAAGCTTAGGTTGAGTTGAGTTTCATCCGATTGTTTCTTAATTTGGATCGAGTTAGTCAACAATCAATTTGACTAACATAACCCCCAAATCGCATATATAGTTTCAATTAATAAAATTATTTTCTTTTCAAAAAAAAAGTTTAGGTTGAGTTGAGTTCCAATCGATTGTTTCTTAATTTGGATCGGGGTTGGGTTAACAATCAATTTGACTAACACCTTAAATCGCATATATATATATATATATATATATATATGCATTTTCACTTAATGTTGAATAAGCTTTTTTATTTAAGCAATGTTGAGTAAGGCTTAATTGTTTAAATACTAAATTGTTGTTTTTAATATTTAATTTTACAATAAGTGCTAAGGTAGCTGTTTTTTTTATATACTTAAAATCGACATCTTAAATATATTAAAAATATTTAAGTGAGTATTTATGCAATGTAATGATATACTTTGATTTTTTTTACTAGAATAGAAATATTTGGATTTAAAATGCAGAAATATGCTCAAAATTTGTAAAACTAATAATCTCCATATTTTTTTTCTTAGAGAATGACCCATAATTGACAAAAAAAACCTTTGTCATTTCATGTATTTATATATATTTGAAAATAAAATTACTATTTTATAAGAAAACAATAAGGATATTTTTATCAAATAAGGAAAAAAATTTAATAAAGGATTAGATTTCTGAAAACGTAATTTTCTAAAGGTCTTTTCCTCCAATCACCTTTACTATTATGATAAAATAAAATAAAATTGTATAATGCTTATATTACAAAAAATTAAATAGTAATAATTTATTATTATCATTTATTACACAAAAAAATAATTATTTTATTATCTATGTATTAATTTTATATAAATAAAATAAAATATATATATATATATATAATGATTTAAAGAGTTAAAATATTTCGTATTTTAAAAATATTTTAAATATTTCTATATAGATTTCAAAAGATTTTAAAATATTTATATAGATTTTAAATATGTCTTTTTCACAGATATAAAAAAATCAAAATATTTTAGCTTTTCTATTCAAAAAATTTTTAAAAAAATTCAGAAATATATTATACAAAATAAAAGTAAATAAATAATCTATGCTAAAAAGGAACAAACGCGCTCTAAATATGTTTTAATATTGACGATGATAATGGAGTTTCAAAATAGATATTATCTTTTCATCCAGGGAATGGAGGTACAAATGTTAAAACCTTTTTATTGAATTATGAGCAAGCCAAATCAAGTGGTAAGATAGCTTTGTTTGAACCAAGATCGAGGATTCAAACCCAGTAAAAACAATTTTTCTAAAATTCCAAGAGGCAAATGACCCTACCTAGAGCACTATTTGGCTCTCCGCCACGCTATGACTTATGACATGAGGGCTATTAGAGTCATATTACAAATGTTAGATGCATGACTTTTTTTGTGTGTAATGTGTAACTCACTGAGAGGCCTACTGCACAAAGTAGACAATATTTATACAATAGTAGGTGAGATTACACATTCAACTGCTGCCAAACAATGACTTATTGGATTATAAAAATACAGTATATTTTCTATTATGGAATACGGACAAACTCTATATTACTGTTTCTCACACAGCATAATTGTTTCCAAGTAGTAATTTGAAGGTTATGGCGACGTTTCCAACATCATACCTTGTTCCAATCTGCTTAATGATTTTGTCATCGATAGCGGCTACATAAGATCTGGGTCAGATGCAGAATACGCACTGTGCTGCTGGCTTTGATCCCATTCCTTATATCTGATCATGTCAGTTAAATCTCCTCCTTCAGACCCCAGTCAAAGAAATGGTCATAGAACTGTCACAGAAAGTAAGCAGATATGAAATTAGTTCACAGAAACTCAATTCTGAATTGGGGTAATTTTATCAAACAGGTAATGAATCTAATAATTATCTGGGAAAGAAAAATAGTAATGAAAAGAAGGTATATATGAAATTCTATGGATGGAATGCCAGATGGGTGAGGATATAAACATATCCATGTGACATCCAGTGAATGGCCAACGTTTTTGTGTAGAACCTGTCATGATTATCAGCGAAAGTCACAGCATTTTCCGGCATTAATCAAATCTTGAGAGGCCCCTCCATTGAGTCCTTTAATCCTCCTGATTCCCTTCCACTAATGCAGCTTGAGTATCCCTTTAGTTTGTAAATCAAACGCCCAGTCGCTGAACCTCAACAGCTTTTCCGCATTTCCATAGCTCCATGATGACCATCTTGGTAGTAATTGACTTACCGTCACTTCCATAAGAAGAGTTCCAAATTTCCACCCATCGGCTAGTTGTTTCCCACCTTTGCTTCAGTGATATCTGGTGAGTATCCTCAACAAGATGAATCGCCATCCATCAAAGCCTATTTCAGTCTTTAACCAATTCCTCTCCAATCTGATAGCTCGTTGGACCGTTTGAATTGATCATGTCTGAGCCTTTCATTGAAGTCTCACTCCAGTGTCAGGATTTCTATTACCTCCGGAATTAGTAGTTGTGTCTCCGGACTTGGCTGTAATATCTCATCGATCCTCAGATGTCCCAAGTGATCCCAGTCAAAGGCGATCATCACAGGGTTCCTCCCTCAAAGATATTCCATCTTCATCTGAATCTTGCCTCTCAACGATACCTTGGTTTTATAACTATATCTGCAACACACTGGATGCCATTGCTGTGAAATTCTTTTATCAATGTTTTTAGCTCATCTTGGGTACCATACTGGGATGCGTCAGATCATATAGCCTTCCTGGTAAATACCCTTCAACAGAAATAAATCACAACAACCTTAAGAGCACAAAAATTATTTTAAAAAGCCTGTTCATGTAATCACCCCCACCCCCACCCCAGTCCGTCTATTCTCTTAATGTTAGGAATATGTCTCAAAATTCCTATTTTGTATTATTAATTCATTTTGTGAAGAATATTATAAGTAGATTTAGTTGTTATAATATTATATAATATTATATTTCTTTAAGAATAGGATAGAATTATTATTAGGAATATCCTCAATAAATATTATAGGTTATGAGGAGAAAAAGTTATGAGAGAGAGATTGGCTTGTAAATGCTATATTCTGTGTGCCAGGATGTAAGGGTTTTAGAGTTGAGAGTTTTATAGGATATTTCCTCGACGCCTTAGGTATTCCTAAGGGTTTTTAATTTTGTGATTTATTTTTCCCTGGTTGTTGCAATGCTTTGATACTTTAATCTTGTACTTTATGTTTTTTAAGAATAGTGGAAAATTCTTTCTCATCCGTGGATGTAGGCATGATTAGTCTGAACCATAGTAAAACCCTACATTATGCATTCGTTAATTTCTTTATCTTTGTGTTCTTGAATTTATGTCTCAGGCGTCAAAAGCTTTACGATTCATAATAGAGAGAAATGATATCAGGCTCAGATTTAAGATCTCTCTAGAAGAACAAAAGCTTACGAAGCACACAAGATGAAGGCCAAAAAGAGTACCAGTTCAAGAGTGGGTAGTTAACTCTAAAATTCTTTTTTGTATTAATTTCATTTATAGAATGTTTGTGTAAAGTGAATTCTGGTTATTTATATTTGTATAATATTAGGTTTCTTTATACAATAGGGCCGATTGTTATGAATATCACACTAAGTATGCGAGTCATAAGAGGAAAAGTTAAGAAGTTGACTTGCAAGTTTATTTTTTATTGTCTCAAATATTTAGTTTTAGGAATTGAGAGTTTGTGAGGATTTTATCGTATTATGGACATCCCCTAAGGTTTTAATGATTTTGTGATTTTCTGATGTAATCACTTTAATACTCTAATCTTCTACTCTATGTTTCAAGAATAGTGAAAGATTCTCTCTGTTCGTGGATGTAAGGCATGATTAATTAGAGCAACGTTAAAACCTCGTACACATTTACATGGATTTCTTTATCTAGATATTTGTGAATTCTTACTGCATGCATCTAAAAACTAAGGATTCATAATCTCTAAATATGTCAAAAAATTCAAAAAAAATCAAATAAAGTAAAAAGAAAACACACAATAGATTCCTTATCAATTTGTATATAGCTAACCTTCATTGCAAATAACTTTGTTCGAATAGTTAAACAGCAGCTCTCTCTACTATAAAAACAGTCCTTGACTTTCAAATGAAACAAATGGGAGACAGAATTCCAAAGAGGTGGATCGAATCCAGGACCTCCCTTCAATCGATTCTAATATATGTATTCAACAATAATAATCTATAAGATTTTAAAATTTACCATGTGAATATCATCCTTCTTAACAAGATACCTTTTATTCAAAAAACAAAAACAAAAATTAGCCTAAGCCGATCTTGTTTCATATACAAGCGATTAATTGCTCCCTGTATGCGTATGCTTGAAACAAGGAGAATTTGAAAATTAAGTAAACTATCTGATGCCAAACTGAATACATATATAACTAAATACAAGCCTAACCTAAAACCTGTAACTCGATGATGTTTTAAGCATTGGTGTTTGTTTTACCTTCAGATGAAATGATGAAGGTGGAGGAAGCGAACATGAGTGATTCAGACGGCTATTTAGGAATGGATTTGATGAGGAAATTGTACCCTCCTTTCTTTTGGATGATTCCAATTAATTTCTTACATTTCAAACCCACCAAGATTAGCGATTTCCTTTACACAAAACACATAAGGAGGGAAGAGATTATACATGTAATGCAGAGTAATGTGTGGTGAAGTTGCATCATTTATTGGGAGGATGATGGTGAAGAAGGGGAGACATGAGGAGAGTATTAATATAAATAGATTATGTTTGGATTTCTTATTATAAAGAAAAAAAAATACTACTATCTAGAGGAAATGGGACGAGCAGTGAAATCTTGAAGAGCGAAATATTAGGTTTGGGAATTGACTTTAATCATGTCGAGTCTATCAATACCATTTATGAATTAACTTGATTGGGCTTCATGACACTCTTATAAAAAATCCATTTAAATTCCATACCCTTTTCATGTCTCATAGTTTTCCAACTCAACGATTCTTAGATATTAATATTCAGTTATAGTTTCAGTTTTAAGTGAGGAAATGGACGACATTGGAAATCGTGAAATATTAGGTTTGGGAATTGACTTTAATTTGTGTCCAAGTCTATCAGCACCATTATGATTAACTAATTGCGAGAAACTTCCATACACTCTTATAAAAATCCATTTTCAATTCCATACCTTGCCATATCGTGGTTTCAACTCCTCGTTACTGGAATAATATTCGAGTTTCAAAGTGATAGAATATCACAGTCCCAGCTCGACCTTAACACCACCCATCTAGAAAATGTAAGACTTTTTAATTTTATTCTAGGAAAACCTTCAAACCCTTACAAAACTTACATTACATAATCGGAGTAATGGTATCTTCAATGGCTGGGGACTCTGACGGTGACTATTCAGGGGTTTTTCTATATAGCTTAGTTAAAAAATAATATTTAATCACGATGTTATTTAAAAAATGTTTTCTGTTCTACAACGGGTTTTTCTTGATTAGGAAGAGATAGTTGAAAATCGTGTGTTTTGAAGAAAGCGATTTTCAATCTTTCAATACTCTTTTAAATATAGTCTTTTGAAAGGAACAATTTCTTTTCAGTTCATTTCTTTCTTTAGTCCATTTAGAAATCGTATTTTGAAAAGATGATTTCCTCTGATCTAGAAATGCGTCTTTTAAGGCCAGATTCTTCAATTAAATCTTTTCAAGGCTGATTTCTAATATTGCAACAACTTTTTATATAATTTGATAATAGAATTATTATGTTATAATTTAATGATAAAGGATTGTATAAATATGTTGATGTTTTTTTAAATAAATATGTAGATGTTAATATCAATTGAATTTACTGTTTGTCAAGATTATTTTAAACTATTTGTTAAAAAAGATGTGTTTCCGATTATCTTATGAAAAGTCATTTAAATTATAGTTATTATTATAAATATGTTTATCTTTATCTTTATATTTTTTAACATTTAATGATGCATCATTTAAATTTACTAATTAAGAATAAAAAATATATATATAACATATATATAATGATATAATAAATTTTAATATATAATATTTCAAATATATATATATATATATATATATATATATATATATATATATATATATCTCTCATATATATATATATATATATATATATTATAAATTATACAAACATATATATTATTATATAAAAAATAGTTATATACAATTATGAAATTATAGTATTTATAAATATTAATATTTGAGAAAAAATTTTCATTTGATGTAAAAATAATGTTATTTATCAATTAGATATTAATATGTAAGAATATGATATTTTGATCGTTTATTTCATTATTATTTTTGCCGGGGATTAAGAAACGGCTATTATCGATTTATATCCATATTCATATCGCGACTCATAACATTTCCTCTATACTTGGTTTAGTACAGGATTTTTTATGAAACAATGACTTGTGAAACTAAGGCAGCCTTGTTTTGATGGAAATTATTAAGTGTTTCCATGCGTCAGTGGGAGAATGAATTTTATATATGTCTTCCAGAAGATCAATGGCTTAACTCAAATTTGATTTTCTACATTCAAGAGCTTTCACGAGCCTCCACACACCCAAATCCGAGTTAAAGCGAAGAAGTTATATTGACAATTTGGAGAGAGAAAACAGTTGGTGGCAGGGACCAGCTATGTATGACTCACGAGTGAGTAATGATGGGTAGTATTTCTCGAGCTACGTGATCTGATATGATGGGTTTGCTCAACATAGCTTATTTCTTTTCAAATTGTAGATTTCTCAGTCTTCATTTTAACTCGGATTTGAAGAATTTTGTTGAAAACTCTTTGGTATGTAGAATGTAACCATGTCTTATGGATTGGACAATAAATTATATAAACTACTTATTACATGCCTATGTTTTACTTGGTTTTTAGTAATGTTTTTTATATTTAGAAATAGAAGTTTCCTATTAATATAGATGTTTCATATTTGATTAGGTCATCCACATTAAGTGGAATTGTGCAAATTTGGAGCCGAAAGAGCAGAAACGAAAAAGTGATAGTAAAATAACGGCATATGTGACCTTTCCAGTTTTCTGTATTAATGGGGAGATCAAAAATGGCTCACAAAATACCAAGAATTACATTCTAGACTTAAGCTTTCCAACAAGATAAGATCACTCAATTTGGAATGTACACAGGACAAGGGAGATACCAATGAAGTTTGGAACAAAAACAGGAAGCAATGGAGGCGACAACAGTAAGTTCTTGGTGCTAGTTTTTGGTTCGACTTCAAGATCTTTAGAAAGTCAAGAACGCATGGTCGGAGTTAGTGGCGGAGAGTTATGGGTGTACAGAATATTGGAAAGATGGAGCATCATTAGGACACACACATGTGGACCCTATACCTGATCTTTGAGCAGATTTTGGTCTTCTTACCAGCATGCATGGCCAAGCCACGCACCTCGTGGTTCCCTCCATGCACTTGCACGGCGGGAGGAAAGTGAGCCCTAGTTTGATCCCATTCAGGAGGCCCCGTCAGGGGATTTCATTGGGATACTCTCAGAATTCAGACCTCGAGACGTAAAGCGAGGGGACCGAGATAGAGAGATAGGCGTGGAGACACCTTGAGGCTATATGGGTTGAGGCTAGGGTTTGAAGGCGGCTTGCAATTTCTTCTTGAGGGCAGCCACCGACAGTATCATTGTTGCCTAGTTTTCTATTCCATTTTCTTTGTTTTCCTTGCTTTTCCTTTTAGGAATCTTTAGATTTAGTTTCTAAGGTTTTGATGTAAACACTTCTCCAAGGCCATGGATTAATTTTAGTTTTAATTATTTAATTAGGTTCTGTGCTATTATTGAATGTCTTATCTTCATTCAGATTGTGATTGTATGATCAACATAGGCATGTAGGCTGAGGTTTTGAGATCTGAGATAATAAACCGTAGGGACATGAATAAGATTCCGCACTAACTGATCATAGAGTAGAGATGTTGTGGTTTTATACGTAGTTAAGGCTGTGCATCCAAGAGTTATGGGTTTTAAGGTGAGATGCAAGCCATGGCCCACTCTTGGGATAGGGTGTGGAATTAACAGAGAGATCAACATTTACACAAGATTAACTTTTCATCATAAAGAAATACGAAAACCATTAAATTATTTTTTTACAAGGCATCTGTTTATAAGACAGAAGAAAATTCCAATTTTGGAAACTTCGCAAAATCACCTTAATTTGATTCAAATTGAAATTTTTTCTAGATCTCGGATGACAAGCAGTTTACCGTTGGAATTGTCTCATGAGAAATCTAGCTACCGCGTCAATTCAGTGATTCAAATGGTCGAATTTGCGTTTTGAGGCATCAGTGCTTCGGGTCTTTGTAAAACGTATTTGATGTATACAAAGTCGCCTACTCTCGCATGTACTCATGTTACACAAGTTGCATGAGTGAAATAGTATGACAGGACAGCAAGATAGTACAGAGTGTCACTGAAATAGTGGAAAGAATGGACATATATGTCATTTTGGAAATTTTAAATGAGGAAAGATGGAAATGGCCAATAGTGTCATCTCTATATAATTGAGTAAAGCAGGGAAGAACCATAGGCCCTATGTTTAGTTCACGAAAATTTTCAACTCTATCAAGGTCGAGGAATGAAAATTTCTAATGTATTCTAATCTTTAGTTTTTCATTTTAGAAAATTACGTTTATTACTTGAATTTGATTGAAAATAAAGAATAAGAAAATCCGTTTGTAAAACCATTTCTTGAAAATGAAGTTATAAAATATTTGAAAATAAAATCCCTTGTTTCGATTTAATTTAGAAACAAGGAAAACTAACTAAGCAGTTTTCGATGCATATAAAATGTTGAAAATAGTAATTCATTTTTGTTTTCAAATTTTGTTTGCTGTAATTCGTAACTAAACGTGTTTTCTTTGTTTTGAAAAGTTTGAATAGAAAACAGAAAATTTTCTACCTACTAAGCAGGCCTTAGGTTTTGAGGTTTTTGTGATTTCTGAGAGAAAGCCGCCTTCTCTAGATTTTAGGTGTCAGACGGTCAGTTTCTTCGGAACAAGAAGGAAGAATTGTTCTACAGTGAGAGGCCTACGTGGGTTCCGGTTTGAGGAGTTTCGACAAACTCCGTGGTGAGGTTTATCCTACTTGTTTACTCTTGATTTGGAGTGTTTTTTAGCTGATGTTTGAGTTGATTGAGGCCGTGAGAGGCCGTTTGGTCGATTCGAATCTTGGGAACGTGTGAAATTTTGGGACACTTTGGTCAGTCGTGTCCCGGTTTAAGTCCAGTTTGGGTATGTGTATCTATAATTTATATAATAAATTGTGTTTTGGTGAGTAGGAGGCCGGAAATGGGCATGGAATTCGGTTCCACCGAAGGCAGATGTTGTTGGATTCAAACACCTGAGACCTGACCCGCACTTTTTGGGGCTATTAAAAGCAGGTCCGGGGACTCTACAAAATGGACAACGTCCATGTGTTGGGTGCTTGAAATTGATAGAAATAGTAGAATGGCTTGATTTGTATGGGAAATGGATAGGTTAATGCATGAACTTCTTGTATTAATATGATGACATAATTATATAAAATGCCTCTTTTTTTTTTCTCGTGTGTGTATGAGCCATTGGAGATGAGATTGTGTTTAGCTGAGTGAGCTAATTTGGGTGATAGTTGATATTGTTGAATTACATGTGGTGTAATTGTAAATTATGTAAAATATATGCATGATGGTATATTTGCATGTGTTGTATATATTGTGTGAAATGGCATAATGCATCTGTATGCACTAGGATAGCTGAAATTAGGTAGTACATGACATGAAAAATTGAAAGAGAAAAAGCAGCGTTTTTGAAGGAATTTCACGGGATGAATTTCCGGAGAATGGGGTTGAAGGCGGTCAGCGGATCATTTGGATGAGGACCATAGCTGTTTGGTAGTCCATATTTTGCGATGCCCGATAGTATAGTTTCGAAAACAACTTAAAATTGTTTTGAAAAAAGATGTTTTCTCATACATGGCTTAGGCAAGTGTGAAATTCGATGAGGACTCGGGACGTGGGTTGGTCATTTAGACATTCAAGTAGGATCACGAATTTGCTTGAATGTGTGTTTACTTTGGAGCATTGCATATGCACTTAGGTGAGGAGTAACCCATTTAGGGTGATTCTACTACTGGGCGATAGCTCACCCTGTCGAGGGATATTATTTTCAGGTACAAGGAGCGGTTGAGGAGACGGCTCATCCTAGAGGCCGTTTTAGAAGAAAGCCGAGTTGTGGCTTTGGTTTGTTAATAATACACATGTATTGGGAGCTCTCTAAGTTTGATATATGATGTATAAGGATAATTTTATTACCTCTTGAAACTATTGTATATAGTTGGAATTTATTTGGATGAGTATTGGTATGTTGATGAGTATATTAGTATGGGCCCAAGAGGCCGTTTTACTCATGGACATGTCATATTGAACTGTTTGGGACAGGTTTTGTATTTGGGTAGAGCTCCTGTGCAGAAGGAGACTGCGCAGTTTTACGTGAGGAGATGTCGAGCCACGGAGCATTCCGCAGTGTTTCCATGTGAGTTGGCGGGTAGTCCAGCGGACAGCAGTTTGGGGCGATCCACATCCATTCGTGTATAAAACCCCGGAGAAAATTCTAGATTTTACGAAAGAGTAAATAATAATTCGGTCAAAATCAGGAATTTTCTAGATCTGGATGAAAAGCGGACTTCCACTTGGATTGGAATCGTCTCGCGAAATCTAAATTTCTGCGTCGGAATTTCGTCGGGTCGGAGAACCGGTCCAATTTCCACATTTTTGAGGCATCGAGGCTGATCACGGGACACTTGGCGGGTCTTTGGTGGCTCAAGTGTATATCAGGTGTGAGCAAGTCAAACAATGAGAGTGAAGTGGGGCCCATGTGGACATATGGCATCATGGGAGTGGAAATCATTATTAAAGGATAAGTGGATAAGGGGTAATCACCAAGTAAATTAGAATTGGACGTGGCAGTGAGAGGGCATCTCGCCCGACTACTATCTTCTGGCTGGTTTGGGGAGGAAAAAGAGAGAAGAGAAAGAAAGAGCTCTTATAGGCTTTCCTTATCTACAGATTTTCCGTAATCAGTCAATCAATCCGGCGAGACGAGAAATAAGTTGATCCCTGCTGAAATTCTGGCATGGTCTTGTGTTGTGGAGTTTTAAACCTTCAGGGAGGTAAGTCTTCACTGTATTTTTTTCATGATTATTACTCTTTGTTGCATTTGTGTTGATATTCTTAGAGTCATTTAATGGATAGGGATATTGAGGTCTGAATGGTCGTGTATTTGGTTCTAAAGATTGGGATTGAGTGGTGAAATCCACTAGGTCGTCCATGACGATCCAGGAATGAGTGGTTGTTTATTCATGTGACCTTGTGTGTTAATTGTGCTATTGTATGATTCTTTGGGCGGTTCAAGATGTTTGCCGGTTGTTATTAGCCCGTAGCCCAGGCTAATTTTAGTGTTATTACTATCAATGAATAACATGTTGCTTTGTGTATGATTTTCGTTAATATATGCATGCGTGATATATTAACATGAATTATTGTGAAATGGCATATTGCATTTCATATGCACTAGGGTAACCTAGAACAGTAGGTATGAGTGCATGACATGAAAAACATGGTTGTCAAATGAATTTCATGGGAAGATTTTTCGAATAATTGCCTTGGAGAGTTGTCCAACAGTTCATCTCGGAGGATGACCCATGACTGTTTAGGAGGAGTTTATCGGCCAATTCACCTCGGAGGTTGTCGATAGAGATTTTTATCGAGAAATTGGTATTATGTTTTCAGGAACAAAAACCTTTTGTTTTGAAAACGGTGTTTTCTCACACTTGGCTTAGGCATGCGTGAGGGAGTCGGTGAGGGCTCAAGAAGTGGACAATGGTGAGTCATATTCTCATCCGTAACATGTAGACATTCGAGTAGGAATCCATGGACTTAACTTGAATGTGTGTGTTTGCCATTGCATGAGCACTTATGCGGGAAGTAAACCAATGTAGGAAAATTCAACTACTGGGCATTGCTCACCCTGTCATGGGATCCCCCTTTTCGGGCCACGGGGGAGTATTCGAGGAGACGGCTCACTAGGCAAGCTTTGAGAAGAAATCAGACATGTGGCTTTGTTTATATATTTTTGTAAAACATGTATGAAATATTCGGATTGAAACATGTTTGTATAAAGAGTGTAGTTAACTCTTGAAACTAGTATAATATAGTTGGTTATATTTTGGTAGTATGGATGTATGGGCCGGCGTGGCCAATTTTTAGTCATGTTTGAGTCTCGGGTGAGAGACACTCATTTTGTGGCATTGAGACACTCAATGGCTACCCAGTATTTGTGGGTTGGCCAGTTGTCCAGCGGACCCCGAGGTTGGGGCGTCACGGTCGGATGTAGCTAGGTGAAATTGAAACCCTCGGATTTTCTTTTTATAATTTTTTTACTTTTAGTTTAATTAAATCACAAACAATTTTGAGTCATCCGAATAGAGTAAGACTCAATTAGAATTGGTACTTAATAGCTCTCATTCCTCGTGAGACAATAATTCACTCACTACTTTGTTACTTTGTATCGATGTATTGTACTTGCTCACGTGGTGAATTTATTCACTGCCTTACGTGGTATCATTGAACCATTTGATCTTCCGGATAATACGCAAAATTAATGCTTCGATGACGCGGCGTTGTGAGACACGGTTGACTCTTCTTTTGGAAACATGTTGCTCATTTCTTGTCAAATCCCTTGTTTTCCATCAAGAGAGTCCTAAAAATCAAGTTTAGAGGAAATGTTATGAGTTTGCATGAATATGAATATAAACTACTCAAAATAGCATAATAGTAAGTTCACTTATTCAAAATATAGATGAGTTTCACACTCATAAAAATTTGTAAGATTTTTAATTTATTGTTTATTTATGGAACAAAATAAGTGTATGTAGAAGTGATATTTATGTATATTGTATGTAGCAAAATACTTATATTGTTGTTGCTATATTTATGTATATTTAGGCTCAGAAACTCGGACGTCAGTCCACTACACCAGAGATAAAATTTACAAATTAATATTATTTTTAATATCAAATACTAAATATAAATATATAGTTTCTTATGTTGTTATTTGCTATATTTATGTATATTTAGGCTCGAAGCTCAAAACATTGATCCGCTGCACGAGATAAAATTTACATATTAATATTAATTTTAATGTCAAATACTAAATATAAATATATAGTTTCCAAAAAAATACTATATATATACTTTTTAAAATATGATTATTTATAAATAATTTGTCATGACAACTATACTTATCCTATATATTGAATTTATCAAATAAAATAAAATAATAAATTTTATAATGCTTAAAATCTTATCTCTTAAAGTTGAAAGTTTTATTAAATAATAACTTAATTTATTCTTCAATAAATTAATCATGTTTGTTGGTTTACATATGATTACAATTTCATTTAGTGATTGATGTTTAAATCTTATATTTTAAAGTTGAATTTTTTATGCAAAATTCATTTATTAAATAAATTAATTTATTATTTAATAAAATTGATATCTGTTATTTATGATTTTTTTTTAATAAATTTCACCTAACAAATTGATAATAGTTGTTCTTAATCCTTAAGTAGAAAAAAAAAAAGAAATATAAATAAATATTTATATTTTTTTATATCAATATAAACTTTGATAAATAATATTATATTTAATATCAAATAGTAAATATATATTTTTAAATATTACTATTTATAAATAATATATCATAATTGAGATAGTATTTTATAAAATAAAATTATATAGAAAATAAATTAATTTTGATATATATATATATATATATATATATATAATGTTTTTTGAAATAATATATATTTAAAATTATTATATCATTGTATATATGCTATATGTTTTTTATTCTTTAATTAGTAATAAAATGATGTATCATTAAAATATTAAAAATATAAAGATAAAGATAAAAATATATTTATAATAATAACTATAATTTAAAATAGTTTTTTCAATTGATAAACATAAATTCAATTATTATTAATATCAACATATTTATTTTTCAAAAAAAAACTTCAACATATTATGATATTTTTATCATTAAATTATAATATAATTTATTATCAAAATTGCCCAAAATAAAAAGTTGTTACAATGGCTGAAGTCAAAGATGAGATGTGCGATTAGAGAAATGCGTCTTTTGAAAGAGCGATTTCTAAATTGATTTCTAGATTGAAGAAATCCTCTTTGTAAAGATGATTTCTAAACAACAATTGAAAAAATTGTCTTTTGAAGACGATTTCTAAGATTGAAAAATTAGTCTTTTCAAAGGTGATTTCTAGATTAGAAGAAATCGTATTTTTCAAAACTGACCTCAATAAAAATATCTTGAAAGATTGAAGAAATGTTCTTCAAATCTGCTACCTCTAATTAACAGCTGTCATAAAATTGGAAATATTTTTTTAAACATCTTACTTTAGATATTATTTTTTAAATAAGTTGTACATATAGGAAAAACCCGACTATTGGATTAAACCCCAAGCCTTGACCAATTGTGCTATCTCTCAATAATATTTTTTATCTGATTTTTCTTAGCAATATATTATAGATACATATATGGTCCACGGTTTTCTTATACAATGATATAGTGCACTTCACAAGATGGCAGAAGACTTCACGTGGTTTTGACTTTAGAGGGTGCATAGTTAGGAGTTGACCGAGGGGTTGATAGTTAATTCATCCTCAAAAAAGCTTTTTATAGAACGCTCAGGAATGGCTTAATTCACCTCCCGATCGACTTTTTCTAGGAAGCACCTTGATAAAGACTTTTAATAGCTACTGATAGTTGATTATGGTTAAATAGCTCACGATGAAAAACCTTACACATTATAGTTTTATTACGATTCGTTCTTATTAAATATCAAATTCCTTTTGTCTTATCATTCTTCTATTTAGCTAAAGGCGATTTAGGAACTCATGATTCAAAGGTACATTTTAGAATAAATTTTTTTCTTTATTTATGGTTATAAATTTGTATGATTTCATATTATTTTTGGTATCTTCTTTTATATATGTAAGACCCGAGAAAATTCCAATTTTTACGAAAGAACAAAGCGGTCATTTACTAGCCGTCAAAATTTTCTAGTTCTCGGATGGCAAGCGGATTTCAGTTTAGGTGTCTTCACGAAATCGGCTAACACGTTGAATTTCGTTGAATTCCAGGCAATCGAAATTTCCGTTTGAGCCGTTATCGGATGCCATAAAAGCAGTTGAGAGACATGTGATGTGACAAAAGTCACCCACTGCATGTACTCTTGTGACACATGTTGTAAGATTAGAGAAATGATGGAAATGGAAGGCTTAGATTAAGTCAAGTGTCAAAAATCAAGAAAAGGGACATGATAGAATTGGGAGTGTAAATGATAATAAGGCGAAATATTAACAGTGTCATCTTCTTCATTTTGAGCCTAAAATGGGCGATGGTTGGGCCAGGTGTGTGAAAGTGAGGTTTGTGATTTCTAGAGAGAAAAGTACGCCTCCTCTCTAGATTTCGATATATAAATGAAGTCGGTTCTCGAAGGAGCAAGAAGCAAAGTCGATCTACGCGGCGAGGGATATGCGTGGGCACCGATTTGGTGGAGTTCCGACAACTCCAAGAGGAAGGGATCTTTTCCTACTTGGTTTATTCTTTGGCTAAGAGTCATGTTTATGGTTAGGGATATTCTGAGGCTTGATTTAGCCGTAAATTAGGTCTCAAAACCTTTGAACCGAGTGGAGAAAATCCCAAATTTGGTGGTCGTGAACAGTAACCCGAGGTTTCACTGTTCACATGAATAGTAACATGATTTTCTTGGTGTGAAAATGTGTTTTGTAACTGATTTGAATGAATAGCTTGTGTTTGCTAATTAACCCATGTGAGCTAATTTTGGTGTTATTGATGTGAAAATTGAATAACATGATTGTTATGAGTAAATTATGTTAATATATGCATGTGAATTGTATTAGCAGAAATTATTTGGAATTGGCATAATGCATTCCATATGCACTAGGGCAGCCTAAAATATTAGGTGTGAGTGCATGACATGAAATGAAACAAAAATGAAAATTTTTGTAAAAGGAATTCGACGAAAGATTTTCCGAAGAATCGTGTTGGGAGATTGTCCAACAATTCACGTCGGAGGGGCCCATGAATTGTTTCGGAGGGTTATCCAACAGATTCTCCTTGGAGGGTTGTCCAATATTTTACTGAAACTCGGTAGTGTGTTTTCAAGAACAAATAGCTTTTGTTTTTAAAACTGATTATTTTACTCGCATTCGGCTTAGGCATATGTGAGGGAGTCGGTGAGGACTCGAGACATGGGGTTGGGCATGTAGACATTAGTAGGTTCATGAAATTTCTTGAATGTGATTGTTTGCCATAACATGTGCATAGGTGGGAGAGTAACCCATGTAGGAAATTATCTCCTCTGGGCTTTGCTCACCTTGCCGAGGATCACTATTTCGGTGAGGAGTGTGCACGAGGACGACGCTCGCTAGAGGCCGCGTTTTAGAAGAAGCCGGATTGTGGCTGGTATTGATTTTATTATAACATGTATTAGATTGTAAATTTTGTATGTGTTGAATTAAGAGTAATGTAAAATAACTCTTGAACCATGTAATATATATTTGGATTTGGGATATGTATTTTGTAGGTATTAATGCGAGGGGGTGAGGGCCATTATTTTACTCGCGGAGTGAACCTGTGTGAAGTCATTATCAGAACTATTTGGGACATGTTCTGTATTTGGGTAGAGCTCCCAGTACAAAGGAGACTCTGCCAGATTTTCGTGAGTGGTGTCGGGTTACCCGACATCCACGAGTATTCTGCAGGTTGACGGGTTGTCAACGGAACCCCCGGTTTTGGGGCGTCACAATATATACATACATTGTTTTTAATTAACCTTCAATCACGTAGTTCTAATTAGTTGTTTTACCAAAGAATAATTTATAATTAGATATTAGCACTAGCTATTACTGAACCAAACATAACATATACATGAAGATTTCACACTTAAACGACTGATTAGAACAAGATGATGTTAAGGCTTTAATATTAGGTTTGGTGGTGGACTAGTTGTCAAATGGAGTCTGCGGCCTTAGATTGGAGCAAGTTTAATATATATATATATATATATATATATATATATATATATATATATATATATATATATTAAACCCCTGACATGTTATGCAGGTAATGCGTGAGTACTGTTCCTACTTTCTACTACACCATTCTAGTCTAGAGAACAAAACATAGTGTATTGGGCAACAATCCCCTACTCTTGAAGGAACTTAGCAAATGGACCAAGTGCTTGTCCATCTTCAATGTATCTTCCATAATATTCTCCACCTTTATCTGTTTTGACAACCTTTATTTGCTTACCACATTGCTTCTCCACTTCAACCTTAAAAACCTTAAAGTCATCTAAGGCTTCATCTTAATTATGAAGCATATAAAGGTACATGTATCGAGAACAATCATCTATAAAAGAGATGAAGTATTTTGGACCACGAGAGTCCATGTCATGAAAACATATCTCTGAGTGTATGATTTCTAATATGTCAGCATTCCTCTTAGCTCCTTTTTTGGACTTTTTACTTTGATTTCCCTTTATACTTAGTCTACACAAGTGTCAAATCGATAAAATCAGGCTAATACTGTCATTCACTAATCTTAATTCTACTCGATGGAAATATGTCAAGTCTTTGTCTACGATTTAGAAGAATCTTTATTCACAATACATCGTTTATTGTTAGTATGAGTATGCAAAACTGCATTGTATCGTAGATTAATAGAGAAAAGACTATTAGACAAAATAACATTTCCAGTAAGTTTAGATTTATAAAATAAAATGCAATTATAATCTGAAAACTTAAAGTAATATCCTAAAGGTAAAATCCTTGAAATTGAAATCAAATTTCTAGAGAAACTTGGTACAAAGATCTAGTTCTAAATTAACAACCATTATCGGGACTAAGCGCATGTCCCAATAGTTCCCTTATGATATTACTTATTGCTAGATAAGACGTTTTGCGTACTTCCCACTAGCTTCCTCAGGTTTCGCTTACCTTGCAAGGTATTCGAAATATGGATTGTAGACTGATGAGTGTAAAACTCATTTATTTTTAATCCATTTTTCTAGCATGTTTTTAACAGTTTAAGATCTATTTTTATGCCAAAATGTGGAATATTCATCAACTTTTTGTTTTACATGCAATTATTGAAAAATGAGAGAATCGACAAAAAAGAAAGCAAAGAGGACAAAAGCAATGATGCATTGTCACGACCTGACATTTATATGTGCGACACAAAATTCATGAGACGAAAGGAACTATCTTCGCCTTGACAAATCTATGTCAGCGACAAGATTGGTCGGAACTCGAATTTGAAAAGAGCTTTCTAGGTCGCGACCGTAAAGTTTTATGTCGTGACATAACTTGAAGAATATTTTGAAGAAAGTTGTCGCGATAACCCTGGAATCTGTCACGACATACTTAAGGTCAATGGTGAATGAATTATGTTGCAACATTATTTTTTATGTCGCAACATAAAAGCTGAAGACTAATGGATGAACTCTATCACGACAAGAAAATTTTATCCTGCAGTAGAAAATATCATAGAGCAAAACAAGTCGGCTAACACAGAAGTGTTTTTATGTTGCGACAAAGTTTCCCATCATCTCGAAGCCCAGTGTCGAGAAATCATGTCGCAACATAACAGTCAGAATTCACAACCAAGGGCAACACAATCTCTATCGCGACAAAGATAAATCTATCGCGACAGACAAAACATGAAGGAGGTGAATTCCTTGTCGCGACAAGATACTGAAGAGCAATAAAAGAAGAATGGAAACAAAGAAACTTCTTGTTGCGACATAATCAAGAATTATGGCAAAACCTATGTCGCGACAAAGAAGTTTTCTGTCGCGACAATAAAAGCTAAGGATGATAAAATTAATCAGCGACAATAGAAGCGGTGCGTGACAGAGTGAAAGATATTGAGAATGGCCAAGGCAATTGTGTCATGACATATAATTTTATGTTGCGTAGAGCGACTCAGTAGTGTGAGAACTTAAGAAGAAGAAGTCACATTTGCGACCAAAGAGTTTTCTTGTCGCGTGAGAAAGTGCTAAGGACTTAAAGAAATCCTGTCACGACAGAGGCAACTTTGTCGCGACAAAGTTGCCAGGCTAAAAAGCAATTCTTTGTTGCGACAAAGCTGCCAGACTCCAGAAGGACAAGGACATGAGAAGTGGGTGAAAACAGGTTTGGTGTCATGACACAAGACATTTTTTTCAGGACAACAGCAAGACTGTTGAAAGAAATTTATGTCGCGACATCAACAAAGTATGTTGCAACACAAATCAAGAACAAGCCTAGAGAAAAGGTTGCAACAGAAAAACGAGAAGCTACGATAGAGGAAGCTTCTATGTCACGACAAAACTTTCTATATTGTGATAAAGAGACCAATTTGGGCCAGAATTTTGGGGATCCACAATGCAATTAATGAAGTGAGGCCTAACATTGGAAAGCCTATAAATATTACACGCTTCACAAGACGTGCAGAAGCCGGCGACTCCAGGATTTTTGGGTTGTTGAAGACTCTTGTACATTTTTTTTTCTTTTCCATTTTAGTAGATTTAACTTAGTATAGTTTTCTTTAGTCAGTTTATTTTCTTTTAATTTTATGGATTTGGGGATTGTACTGAAGTGAAGCTTCGAGCTGGTATTTCTTTATAAATTCTTCTTTTCATTAGTAGTTTGATTTCAATGGATGCTGGAAGGTTTCTGAAGTTCATTTATTTTAGTTTGTATAATTTGAAATTTTCTGATCGGTTAGTCAGCGATTTGAGAGTAAACAAGTTTGGAGAAGATGAGCTCACTGGAAAAGGGTCTTTGATGATAGTCATTTTGTTGCATAAGGAGGAAGGAAGCTTTAATTAGAATTCTTGAATTTATTTGATTGGTATTGTTTATAAATTTACTTGTTCTCAGTACTAGTATAGTGTGCGAGAAATCTTGTGTCTCCTCCCGATTTCAGGAGGCCTTATAGGTAATACGGAGATGGAGAATCCACGAGTGTAGAAACAGGTTCCTTGTGGGTATAGTAGACTAATACTATGGAACTAATGAACTTTAAAGGATTACTCAGAAAGATCACTAACTTACTTATATGGGTTGAATGAATTATTTGTCTAATCACTCAGAGGTTTCTCCTCTTTCTGATGAATTGATTATGATCTTGTGTTAGCTGAGATCTAATCAAGGAGATTGAGATTTGCATCAGAAGTGTAGGATGAGGTGTCAATCAAATTGGAGAAGGCTTGCAAGATCTTGTCTATGGGGGCAAGAATTCTTTAGTCCTAAGATTTGAGTATGAAGTACTGAAAAGGAAAAATACTTGATTCTTGGAAAGAGGGTTATACTATAAGTAACTGATTAGAATCATGTCTCATAAATGAATATGAACCTTTAATCAGTGAAAAATATTGTTAAGGGAGAAATCCAAACCATACTACCTTGCATCTTTGACAAACTCAGTTTTCCAATTGATGGCTGAGCTAAAAATTGAAATGATGGAGAAATTGATTATTATTAACTAATCCAGATCCAGTTTTATCTCACTTGGTGAATCCTCAACCCCAATTTTATTAAACTTTACGCTTGTATGTTAAAGATTTTCGTCTAGGACTACATTTAAGTCCTCTTATTATCATATCAGTGGAGTCTAAATAGTAAGGATCTTGAGTAGTTAGGGTGTGGTGATGCTTTTGATTTATCATCTGTCCTTATGGGAATGATATCTGGACTTTAAATATCCACTTTATTACTTGTACGACCTGTGCACTTGCAATGATTAAGACCACAAACACAAATTTTAAATGAGTCATCTTACAAGAGAAAACAATTCCATTTTGTCATACATATGCAAAATGGTCTCAACAAGTTCATGGCATTGTTGTCTGGGATTAGATAATACTCCTTTGTTAACAGTGTCATAAATTTTCATATATCATTTGGTCCTATCAAGTTTTTGGCGCCGTTGCCGGGGATAGATGATACGTTTAAAGATCAATATTCTAACCCAAAAAGGGATTTACTAATTTGGACATTTTATTTTGATATTATTTTTAAAAATCACAAAAATAGTTTATGATGGTGAAGAAGCTACTTACATTTTCTATGAGCATAATGGAGAACTTGTTTCCCACAAGATTCATTTGATCTTAGTGTGTTTCTATTTCAGGAAGATTTTAAATGCATAGAAGACCAGAAGCATATCTAGTGGCCTTGCTTCGGGGGTCAGTTGACCAGTTAACCTGGAAAACACGTGTGTCTCATATCCATGGGAACCCACGTACATGAGTAAATGGCCACATTGGCTCATACATCCATACTCCTAAAAATGTATATTTTATACAAAAGGTTAATTTTAATTATCCAAAAGCGGGTCTTTGCGAGATTTTACAAAAATACATAACAAGGCCATATATGGCCATTTCTTAAATCTCTAAGACCTCGGATCGTCCGTCCCAGGTGAACTGATACTGAAATAATTTTCCCTCGACAGGGTGAGCAATGCTCAGTAGTGGAATTATCCTACATGGGTTACTCCCCACCTAAGTGCACATGTAATGGCAACCAAACACATTTAAGTAAAACATGCAAGTCCCTACTCAAATGTCTACATGATATGGATGAGAATGTGACCCACCCACTCCCATGTCTCGAGCCCTCACTGACTCCCTCACGCGTGCCTAAGCTAAGTGTGAGAAAATATTGTTTTCAAAACAAAAGGTTTTTGTTCTCGAAAACATACTACCGAGTTTCGGTGAAATCTATTGGACAACCCTCCGAGGTGAATTGCTGGGTAATTCTCGAGCAGTCATAGGCCTTCGGCGTGAAAGCTGTTGAATGACTCTCAAGCTGATTCTTCGGAAAATCTTCCTTGAAATTCCTTTCACAACCATTTTTCCTTTTTATTTTCTTTCATGCCATGCACTCACACCTATTGATCTAGGTTGCCCGGTGCATATGAAATGCATTATGCCATTTTCATACAATGCATGCCAATATATCAATCATGCATATATTGTGAAATTACATACCAACCCTGTTGTTATTCATAATAACATCAAAATTAGCTCATGAGCTAATAAACAATTCAATTTCAATGGCTCATACAAATTATATTTCATATAATTCAGCCATCATGTTAACACATTAAATTACATGCATTAACAATTCGTTTCCACACTCGAGCCATTCTCTAAGCAATACTACACCAAACAACACATGGATAATTTCAGTCCAACCAATCAACCCGGACTGTTTTAACATTCTCCAAACAATATGTGGGCTGTCCGAAACTGCCCAAACTTTCCAGCATTCGGTCCCTCTTCGGAGGACCGAAAACTCACAGCCATTTCGGCCCCAAACACTCGAACCGCAATTCATCACACAACCAAGGTACATAAGGACCATTTTCAGTCCGAGATCACTTTGGGACTGTCCAAAATGAGTCCCGGAATTTCCAGCATGCAATCCCGACTTTCGGGATTGATCAAACGGCCACTCACGGCCTCATATAATCAAATCATTAACAAAGGCTCTTAAGCAAAGTTAAATCAAGTAGGTGAAAACCCTGCTTCCCCGGAGTTATTGAAACTCCACAAAGCGAAGACAACTTTGCTCTTACAGCGAGGTCGACGGTCAGGTCGTAGGAAATTTAGAGAGAAGTTGGACACTCTCTCTCTAAAAATCCCTTCCTTTCTCTCTCCTTCCTTTTCTCTCTCTAGTTTTCCCTCCCTAACCGTTTGGGAGAAGAGAGGAGTCAAGATTTGGGTCCTCTTACTTGCCATATGTCAATCTTCTATTGGCTCATGGGATTACACCTTATCCTCTTATCCACCCACTTTGGATTTTCACCCAATGGCATCATGCCATGTGTCCACCCATGGCCCACACTTGAGCTCATGTTTGACTAACTCTGCACATGACACGTGGCACCTCCTGAGCCACTCAAAATGTGCAAAGTGTCCCGCACTACCCCCGTTGCCTCGAAAAATGTGAAATTCCAACTGTCTCGGAATGTGACGAAATTCAACGTGGTAGCTAGATTTCACGAGACTATTCCAACGGTGAAGTCCATTTGGTCATCCAAGATCTAGAAAAATTCCAAATTTTGACCGAAATTACCATTTTACCATTTTTCAGAAAATTAGGATTTTCTCGGGGTTTCACAAATCTGCTGCCTCTAGACAAATGAAGAACACTGAGAATTTGAAGGATCACTATGAATAAATCTAGAAATATGGCACATCAAGGAGGCAGTTGTAGGTTATTCCAAAGAGAAAGTCTGAAGAAATTAAGGCCCTAATACTATGGAGGACTTTTAAGGCCTATTATCGAAGGAGTACTCTGCGAGTAAGACAATCTACTTGATTGAAGAAAACAATTTTTTGAAATTTGAAATCGACGTGATTACCATGGTGCAACAACACCGGTTCATAGGTCACCCCTCTGAAGATCCCAATGAGCATATGGGGAGATTCATGAGGATGACAACGATCCAGAATAGGGTGAGACCGAGGAAGTAGTAAAGCTACAGCTCTTTCCCATTTTCACTAAATTATGCCTCAATGGTATAATTGATGCATCTGTTGTGGGCTTTTAAAAGAAGAAATCTTGAGAGGCCAAGACAGGCGAGATATAGAAGACCTTGCCAAATGCAACTACAAGGCTCCATCTTAAGCTTCGGGAGCGACCGACGGAATGAGGAAGTGGTCTTATTGGACTAGACAAAATGACGAGGCATAAGCAGCTGGATCACGATTTATGAACAAACTGGGGAACAATGAGAAAAGAATGCATACTGCATATGAAGTGGGAGCTGAAAAAGAAGGAATAAGAAGCAGTGCTGAGGGACCAGTAGAAGGAGAGCCCTATCAGGTTGAGGAGGCACACTACCTAAATGCAAATAGGAGCTACACCTTTAAGCTATTGACACATGACACACTATACACCGACAGGGAACCATGAAAACTTTCATATGGTGGAGGAGCTATAAGACCCTAAACACAGGACCAAAATTACCATCAAGCATGCTCGGCACGGGTTCAAACCTTAACAACGTGGCGAGTAGCATAGGGACTATAGAGGAGAATATCAGGGTCAAAAAATGAGTCAATCTTTTGAAGATCAGATGTTATAGTTCATGGGGGAAAACAAGAGGTTGTTGAACATACATGAACAAAAGTTTGATGAGATAGTAGCATTCTAAGCAAACATAAGCGTGACTCAAGCCAACACAAATGATTCTTTGCAAGAAAATGCGGAGGTGCGGATAGGGCGCTTGCCTAACTATGCGGGAATGTCAGTCAAGTTCTTTTCGAGAAGTGATACAAGGAAGAATTTAAGGGATTGTATGGCAGTAACTCTAAGAAGTGGCAGGGAATTGGAAGAAAGAAGAAAGGAAAAAAAAGACATTGAGGAAGAATAATATGCAGACATTGGGGAACATTTTAAAGCGGCCTGCCCCAGACTCTGATGAAGAGAAGTAAATGCAAAGATACGACGGAGAAAATATGAAAAGAAAATCCGGGGAAAGAAGGAAGGGTCGGGAAACATGAACCTCGAGTTCCGTTCCCTCAAGGCTGTGAAGGCAAGGCTTGAAGAAAGTATCTGAATTCTTAGACATGTTTAAGAAGATAGAGATCAACATCCCTTTCTCAGAAGCATTAACTCAAATGCCTCTTTATGCAAAATTTATGAAGGAGATATTGAGCAAAAAAAGAAAGATTGCTGAAGAAGGAATCGTGAGCCTGACATTAACCTGCAGTTTAGTAATTCAGAATTCTATACTAGAGAAGATACGGGATCCAGGCAGCTTTACTATACCCTGTAAAATTGGGCATGCTAATGGGGAAAAAGCACTATGTGATTCTAGAGCCAACATCAACTTGATACCTTTAGCGTGCAACAAGACTAAGTTTGGGGAACTCTCCCCACGTCCATGACCTTGCAAATGGGCGGACATAACACTAGCCCCGTCCTGGGGGATTTTTAGAATGTGTTGATCGAAGTGGGAAAATCCATTTTCCAAGTGGACTTGTAGTCATTGACATAAGAAGACAAACAAGTTCCACTGTTGTTAGAAAGACCTTTCTTAGCAACAGGAGCAGCTTTGATTGATGTGAAGAAAGGAGAATTAACTCTCAAGGTTGGAGATGAAATAGTGAACTTCAATCTCAATCACGGTTTGAAAGAGCCTAAACTAAGTGATGCTGAATGTGAGATTATAGAAATGAAAATCCCCAACTTTTCTGAAATGATGAAAGATTGTAATTTCAAGAATTCAATGAATGAGCATGAGAAGAATTTTTAGTATCTTGAGCATCTTGAAATTGAATTTCTAGACCCTAATGTTAAATTGAACAAGGCCTTTTCAGTGTTGAAGAAAATAATGCGAGAAAAATCGCGGTTATAAAGAATGAGTGCAGAAGAAAACACAAGTTTAGAAAGTTAATTCTCAAGGAATTACCTGAACATTTGAAATATGCCTTTTTGCAACAAGAAAAAGGAAAACCAATCATCATTGTAGATGGACTGACTGAACTTGAAGAACGCAAACTACTAGAAACTCTCAAAAAGTATAAGGAAACAATAGCTTGGTCCATAGAAGATCTGAAATGAATCAATCCTTCTATCTACATGCACAAGATTCTGATGGAGGAGAATGCTAAAACCTCTATAGAACATCAAGAAAGATGAATCATTAATGAAGGGAAGTAGTCGAGGAAAGGTATTAAATGGTAAATGCAGGCTTCATCTATGCAATCTCAGACAGCCCTTGGGTGAGCCCAATTCATGTAGTTCCAAAGAAGGGAGGATTCATTGTGATAAGAAATGGGAAGAATGAATTGATTCCTACAAGAAATGTGACAGGATGGAGAGTGTGTATAGACTACAGAAAACTGAACACTGCTACCAGGAAGGATCATTACCCTCTACCTTTCATTGACCAAATGCTAGACATGTTAGCAGGACACTCCCATTACTGTTTTCTTGATGGATATTCTAGTTACAACCAGATTGCAATAGCCCTAGAGGATCAGGAGAAAACTACATTTACATGTCCTTATGGCACCTTTGCCTTTAGAAGGATGCCTTTTGGACTATGTAATGCTCCTGCCACCTTTCAAAGATGTATGATGTCTATGTTTACGGTTGGTGGAAGATGCTATGGAAGTCTTTATGGATGACTTCTCGATATATGGATCGAGTTTGAGCATTGTCACGAAACATTTAGACTTGATGCCGAGAGGTGTCAGATAAAAATCTAGCATTGAATTGGGAGAAATGCCATTTATGGTAAACAGAGTATTGTCTTGGGACCATGAATTTACTGCTTTCTTTGGATTGGAAGTAGACCAAGCAAAAGTTGCAGTTATAAAAACTCTCAGACCACCTACAACTATCAAGGGGATATTAAGAAGTTTTCTTGGACATGCTGGTTTTTACAAAAGATTCATAAAGGACTTCTTAAAAATCTCAGACCATTCATGAGCCATTGGAAAAGGTACAGAAATTTTGATTTTGATGAATCATCTGATCTACATTCGAGGAGATTAAATCCAGATTAGTGACATCTCCCATCATGTTAACACCTGACTGGAACAATGATTTTGAGATTATGTGTGATGCTAGTGATTATGCAATGGGAGTTGTGTTGGGACAAAGAACTGAAAAGATATTCAAGGCCATATACTATGCCAGAAAAACCTTTGATGAGGCACAAGAGAACTACTCCATTACAGAAAAGGAGATGCTAGCAATGGTGTTTTCTTGTGAGAAATTTAGGCTTTATATATTGGAATCCCATGTTATAATACACACTGATCATGCTGCAATTAAATATCAAATGGCAAAGAAGGAGGCTAAGCCAAGACTTATCAGATGGGTATTACTGCTATAGGAATTTGATCTTGAGATCAAAGATAAGAAGGGTAGTGACAATGTGATAGCAGATCACTTGTCTAGATTGGAAATGAATGCTAGGAAAGAAAAATAAAATGAAAAATTCCCTTTGATGGCTTGATTATTTTTGTTATCAGTTCAAACTACCACAATTATCTTGATATTGTCAATTATTTAGCTTGTGGAGTGATGCCACCTGAATTCAGCTACCAGCAGAAAAGAAAATTGAGAACTATTTGCAGATTTTATATCTGGGATGACCCACTATTGTATAGAAGAGGAGTAGATATGATCATAAGGAGATGTGTTCTAGAAACAGAATAAGGTGGTATTGTGGAGAAATGTCATGCATCACCATATGGAGGACACTTTGCAAGAGACAAGACAACCCACAAAATTCTCTAATCAGGTTTCTATTGGCCTACTCTATTCAAGATTGTTTTGAATGGGTAAAACATTGTGATGCTTGTCAGAGAATGGGCAACATAAGCAGAAGAATTGAGATGCCCCTATAAGGAATTTTGGTGGTGCAGATTTTTTATGTTTGGGGAATAGACTTCATGGGACCCTTTCCTCCATCATTTGGTGATATATACATTCTCCTAGCTATGGATTATGTATCCAAATGGGTGGAAGCAATAGCTTGTCCCAAAAATGATGCCATAACAGTGGTAGGGTTTATACAAAGAAACCTTTTGAGCAGATTTGGAGCACCAAATATCATGAGAGTGATGAAGCCATTTTGCAAATAAAGTTTTATAGCCTCAGAGCATATATGGAATCAAACATATGATGGGATTGTCTTATCACCCTCAATCAAATGGGCAAGATGAAATTTCCAATAGGGAGATAAAGAAAATTCTGGAGAAAACAGTTAATACAAGTAAAAAAAACTGGTCTATGAAACTAGATGATGCACTGTGGGCTTATAGAACTGCTTACAAAACTCCGATTGGAATGTCTCCATACAGAATAATATTTGGAAAACCTTGTCGTCTCCCCTTATAATTGGAATACAAAGCTATGTGGGCCCATCAAGAAACTGAATTGTGGAGCTTTCAAATTTTGCAAAGGAAAAGAGACGCTCAAATGAATGGCTGGAAGAAATTTGAGGAATGAAGCTTATGACAATGCCAGAATCTACAAAGAAAAAACCAAGAGGAGGCATGATCAAAAGATCCTAAGGAGAGAATTCAAGGTAGGAGAACAAGTTCTCTTATACAACTCCAGGCTCAAGCTATTTCCAGTGAAATTGAAATCAAGGTGGAGTGGTCCCTACATTGTGATAACCAGTACACCCTTTGGAGCAGTGACACTGAAAAATGAATCTGGAAATGAATTCAAAGTAAACTGTCAAAGACTTAAGCACTACCTTAGAGGAAGCATAAATAAAGTAGATCCAAATTTCAAAAAGGAAAAAGAGTTCTACTGAAAGGAAGATAATTCGGCTTAATTATAAACTACGGACATTAAAGTGACGGCTCATGGGGGCAACCTAAGAAAAGTTAATTTGGATAGTTTTATTGATGATTTACTTTTATAAATTTAGGGTTTTAGTTTTAAATTGTTAGAAGTATATTTAGGTAATTTGATAATTTGCTGAATTTTTTTTTGGAACAGGAAAAAGGAATTGGAATTGGAGGTCATTAAACAACAGAATATCTAAAACCAAATTATGCAGTGAATAACTAAAAAGGGGAGTATTTCTAATTCCATCAACTTGTTTTTAATGATAATGCATATCTGAAGTTTGGGGGAGTTTGATGCCAATTGCTTCAATTGCTTGAATGGCTTGTTGAATATTTTGATGAATGATGTTGATGTTAGAAATAGATTTGTTCATACTTGAATTGAGGCTCTTTGATGTTTAATATGTGTTTTCATAAGTATGATCTAAGGGGAAGGATTTATTGAATGATGATTGAGTGGGTTGAATGGTTAAAAGTATGAAATTATGAAAAGTTTGAGGCAGAACAGAACCTTGTCGCAACAAAATAAGTTATGTCGCGACACTCATTGAACTTTGTAGCGACATTGGTTATTGTCGCAACATGCTTTCTTTTATCGCAACAAGGTCAATGCTAAAATGGAGCTTACAAGAGATTGTATCACAACATATTTTCTCTATGTCATGACAAATAGCAACATGAACCTTAGAATTTATGTCGCGACAAGATTTATCTTTTGTTGCGACATATTACCCAAATTTAAGGAATCCGATGAAAAATTTAAAAATAAGCGACATTGATTTCTATGTCAACATAGATTTAAAAAGGGGCATAATTGTGGGTCAAAAATTTATCGTGACAATTAAAGAAGCACCACAATTCTTGGATTATAAATATAAAAGTTCGAAGACTGAAGAGTCATCTACCACATCATAATCAAACCTTTGAGCTTCCCTCACCAATTCTCTCACTCGTTCGAAACCCTAGACTTCTAAACCAATTTCTCACGATGTCTGAGCCCACCCAAACCTAAACAAAATCATGGAGGAATATGCGGAGTTGGAAGATCGAACCGTCTGAGCCGCTCCCGAGGCAGTGGGCGACAAGTTGAGGAAGAGTTGATGTCAACGATGAACTTGAGTAAACCAATGGAAGAACTAGGAAGGAAAGAGGAAATGAAGAAGCAGAAAATAGTGAACAAAAGGCTAGTGAATAGGTCTCTGACATGGCGTATATCGCTTGGAGAGACAAGCTACAACACAGAGACTTCATCGGGAGAGAGGCTTTGCAAATGGATTTCCCACTTCAAGTGATAAAAGCAAGGATGGAATCTTTTCTATGAGCATAAGGCTCTCGGGTTCGTAGATGTGATTAAAGAGTTCTACGCTAACATGGTGGGAACTAAGGACAAGGCAGTTTATGTCAGAGGGAGATGGCAGATAAATCAAACATTCAATCTTAAGGAGAGGAAGGATGAATCTAAATTTAAAAGACTGGTTGAAGCGCCTAACTTTCAAAATATTGTAGATCTGCTGACTGATGGCAAAGGAAAGTGGAATGCCACCAGGAAGAACCAGCATGAATCCATCGCCAGGGGGGCATTGACTGAGCAAGCAAAGGTTTGGTTTTACTTCTTAAGTTTAGTCATTACGCCTCTAAGCATTTATACTGTCGGGGAGAAAGAGGCTGATGTTGCTCTATTCCATCCTCAAGGGATACAAATTTAATGTGGGCAGTTGATTGGCTCCAATCTGACTACTACGGAAGGAGGATACAAGGGTTTAATCCCATACCCAAAGGCTGATATCGGCATTTGTGTATTTTTAGGTGGAGTCCAAGGAGGCTTAGAAGAAAAGCGGCTCGTATCTCCTGGCACTCATTGGAATCATAAGGGCTAAGCAGGCATAAGGTGGGTGAGGGCCTTCCCATTAAAGTGAGAAGAAGAAGAGAAAAGGAACCATTATTAGTGCCTTACCCATACTGAAGGGGGAGGTGAAATCTTTGAAACAACACAAAAGCGAGAGAAGTGCAAGCAGTACTACCCTTCTTCCAGTGAGACAGAGCTTGAAAGAGGGACAACGGCTTAAAGCTCCAATTGTAACTTCGAGAGATATATAATTTGGAGTTGAGAAAAAGGGACCAGAACTTAGAAGAGGCTCTAAAACAGAGGGATGAAGAATGGAGAAGTATATGGGAACAAAGGGAATAAGAGCTTAGTGAAGAATTAAAGGCAAGAGAAGATGCCTTTATCTTTGAGCAATTAAAAAAAGAAAATGAGTTATTCAAAATCATGAAGGGGAAAAGGAGGCTATAGAGAAGAACATGCTGAAAGGTAGTTTGCATTTAGCTATCTGTATAAGAACATCAAAGGAGATCAAAGCTTTGATAAATGAACAAGGAATTGGAGGCACCTTGAATTACAGGGGGAGAAATGCTGAATGAAACTTTAGACATGATCGACAAAAACTTGATTAAGAATGTGCTCTTCGATTGTGAGTTTGAGGGAACCCTGAATTCTATTGGGCAAAGACAAATTGATATGATCAAGAAGCTAGCCTTAACCATGGAGTGGTTTGTACTGAACAAAAGTGGGGAAGGAAGCAAATCAAGACAACCATAAGTCTAAATCCTTGAATTCTCTTCTTCTACAGTTGGATATAAACTAGACCCAGCCAAACTACCCTCTTCCCATAAGCATGACAAAAAAATAAAATAGCTCACTCTATTGTTCCATCTCCTCATCCTCTTTGTACTCAATATCCAATCATCAAAATAGTCAATAAAATAAAGAAGTCTTTGAAAATTTTGTGTTCATTTGTGTTTTTGATTGTTTGGTTGTTGTTTTTGCTTAATTTTTTGTGTTTCATGATTGATAATTACTTAGTTGAATAATTGAGAAACCAACTACCTGGATCAAATTGTCTAATTGCTGCAGCATATTTGGTTGAATTGAATTGATGAAATTGTGGTTGTGTTGGATTGTTGTGAGCTGAATGCATGATCAAAATGAACTTCTTGAATTGATTAAAACAACACAACAACAAATCTCAAAGCCAAACAAAACATTGATAGATGCATTGGGGTAAGATGAAATAAATGGAAATAGAAAGTTGTAAGATTATGAATAAATATGTTGAACTTCAAGAATAGGAAGGTTTTACTAAATTAATGGAACATATAAAACTTATAATTCTGTTTGATGTAAATAGTTTGGTCATAAAATCCTGATAACTTTGCACATGGTCAATATTAACTCTGGAAAGACTTGTGCTAAGATTAGGAACATCTTATGGGATACATCACATTAAACTCTCCAATGTCCTAGAACTTGTTGAATTTATTGGTAAGGCGAAATTCTAGATGGACATGTAGCAGTGGATGACCTGTGGAGGTTGAGTATAAAAGCTGCTGCTGTGACTGTATGAGATATACCTAGTTCCTTATTTGAACCTAAAGCCAAATTTCATTATCAACCATAAATGAAGAAGCACAAGCCCTTCCTTACACTTGATCCTACAGTAAAGAACCTTTATTTGCCCAGATTTCAAGACAAAAGACATCAATGACAGAAAGGGACAAGTTTGGGGGAATATCATTTTGAGATCTGAGAAAGAAATTAGGTTGAGAGAAAGTGCATAGAGATAAAAAGAAAAGATGAAAGAAGCTATCAAAAACATCAAGAGGGATGAGTTGGTCTTGTAGCCTTCCTCCCTGGAACAATTAAGTCCTTAGGGGTGTTCAACACCTAATACCCCAATACTTGTGGTATGGTTATTAACTTGAAGTTTGTTAAGGGTGGTAGAAAGCTTAAAGACCAACATTGCACCATTCAGAGCTAGATGAGAAATTGAAAGTGATAAAACTACAAAATAAGAAGAAAAGTATCTTCTGGAGTGTGAACAATGAAAAGAGAAAAGATGTCGAATGAAGAATATGCAAATAGATGTCTTATTTTATTGGGAAGGTTGAAAATTCTGATCAAGAGATCAAGGATGTATAAAAAAGGCAAAAGTGTAAGCTGTCTAGATCTGGGTTAAATTGAGCCTAAAATGTCTAATTATCTACCTCATTACCCAAGCCACACATTACAAGCATAAAAGACCTATTTGATTCTAAATGTGGTATTATGCCTACATTAATGGAGATTAATATGACAAACAAGCATATGGGACTTTAAAAATGAAAGAGAGTATGCCAAGCGAAATATTCGAGAAGATAGACGATGCTAAAGAAAAGAGTAAAAACCAGCACACATAAAAAAATCAGGATTGAATGATTGAATTGTTACACACTATGAATTATTGGATGGTTCAGTGAACTTATTTGAAAATCTTCCTGAATCTAGATTGGAAACATGTTTAGAATTAATCCTATTACTAACTTATGTTTCCTGACCAATTGAGTTGTGAATAGAAAAATGTCCTTAAAAATAAAAGTTAAATTGTTTGAGGGCAAACAAAATTTTCTTTTCTTTGCTTGGGGACAAGCAAAATTTCAAGTTTGGGGGAATTTGATGAATGTAAAACTCATCTATTTTTAATCAATTTTTCTAGCATGTTTTTAACAGTTTAAGATCTATTTTTATGCCAAAATGTGTAATATTCATCAACTTTTGTGTTTGCAGGCAATTATTGAAAATGAGAGAATCGACATAAAGAAGAAAAAAGAGAGGGACAAAGCAGACAATGCGTATTCGCGACCTGGCATTTATATCGCGACCTGAAATTCAAGCAAAGGAACTATATAGCGATGAGATTGGTTGAAGACTCAGTGTTTGAAAAGAGGCTTTCTGGGTTGACAGTAGAATTTTCTCACTTAACAGAACTTGAAGAATATTTTAAAGTTGTCGGGACAACCCTGAAATGACATACTTAAGATCAATGGTGAAGGAATTGTGTCGCAACATTATTTTTTATGTTGCAACATAAAAGCTGAAGACTGTTGCGACAAGAGAAAATTCTGTCTCGATAGAAAATATCAGAGAGGCAAAACAAGTCAACTAAGACAAGTGTTTTATGTTGCGACAAAGTTTCCATCATCCAGTAACTCCAAAGGAATCATCGTGGCAACATAACGGTCGAGGAATTAAGCAGGCGACCTGATCTCTATCGAGACAAGATAAATCTGTAGCGACAGACAAAACATGAAGGAGGTAAATTCCCTGTCGCGACAAGATGTTGAAGAGCAAAACAAGAAGAATGGAAACAAAGAAACTTCTTGTTGCGACATAATCAAGAGTTGCAGGCAAAACCTATGTCACGACAAAGAAGTTTTCTGTCGTGACAATAAAAGCTAAGGAATGATAAAATTACGTACTGACGAAGAGTAGGTCGCGACGAAATTGAAAAAGACGAGAATGGACAAGGCAATTGTGTCGCAATATATATTAGTATATTACATGAAAAAAATAGCTCATTGGCAGCAAGAACTGAGAAAGAGTGCACGTCACGGTAAGATTGCTCTTGTATAACTGAGAAAATTTATTAAGGACTTAAAGAAATCTTGTCTCGACAGAGGCAACTCTGTCGCGACAAAGTTGCTAGGCTGAAAAACAATTGTTTGTCGTGACAAAGTTACCAGACTCCAAAAGGATAAGGACATGAGAAGGTGGGTGCGCGCCGGGTTTGGTGTGTATGCTTGGCATTTACGCCGCGGCGACAAGGCTGGCGAGAAAGAATTTATGTCGCGACATCAACAAAGTATGTCACAACACAAATCAAGAACAAGCCCAAAGAAAAGGTCACCAAAGAAAAACGAGAAGCTACAACAGAGGAATCGACAAAGACTAAAGGTTCTGTCATGATAGAACTTTCTATGTCGTGACAAAGAGACCAATTTGGGCCAGAATTTTGGGGATTTGATGAATCTTAAACTCATCTATTTTTAATTCATTTTTTTGGTTTATTTTTAGTACATTTGGACTTGTTTTTAATGCCAAATTATGGATTATTCACCAACTGTGTTTTTCTTGGGTTTTAATTCAAAAAGGAGAAAATTTCAGCAAGAAAGAAGAAAAACAATTGCATGAATCTATGTCGCTGACGAGAGTTCGTGTGTCGCAACAAACGTGGAAGCAAATGGCTAGGAAATTTGTCATGAATGGTATTTCTTCGACATAACCCTGAAAAATTTGAATAGAAGATAGGCTATGTGTCGAGACAACGTGTCACAAGGAACATGGGAAGAATGTAACAAGTCAGCCAAGACAAAGAGATAATGTTTGACGGTTTGTCTAAATTTGGATGTCAACTTATCGGGAAGAACTTATTAAGTGACATAAAATGTAACACCCCGTCCTGAGAGGTGTACAGTACATGTAACTGTGGGGGCGTATACGAGCACTAAGTACCATTATAATAGTTTTGGGAGTTGTTATTAATGATAAAGTGGAACCCGAAAATTTAGGTACTAGTGCAAGGGTAAAGTGGTAAATTCCAAAAAGGATATAAAGGGCATAATTTGAGAAGATAATATGCCAAAATGAAAATAATACAAGTTGATATCAAATATTAAAAAGATGGAGGACCAAAATTTAATCAAAGTAGAGATGGGCCATTATACAAATATCAAGAGTTGATGTGCAAATATTAAAGAGATGAGGATTTAGTTGCAATTAATGAAAAGTTAATATTATAATAATGGGAAAACTAAAATCCAAAAGTCATTTGGTCTCAAAGTTAGGGCTTACGTAGGAGAGGGAAAGGAGAGCAAGGAAGAGAAGAAGGGAAGCAAGGAAGAGAAGAAGGAAGGCAGAAGGAGGAGAAGTCAAAGATTAAGGTATGTTTGTCTTAGGATCCATATGTATATTGGATTCTTAAGCTTTGGTATGGAGAATAGATGCTCCCTTTGGTCTAGGTTGGGTGCAAAAGATCACACAAACCTTTGAATTGTTAGGATTATGAGATTAAAACTAGTGGGAGAAAACTAACCATGGAATCCTCTTATTTATGTGGTTTTATAAGGGTGGAGGACCTTAGGTAGAGTTCTTACATTTTCACCTAGGGTTTTGTGGTTTGAAGTTCCAAATCACCAAATTCAAGTGTTGTGATTGGTTTGGATGAATTTCATGTTGGTTTTTGATGAATTGTTGTAAAGGAGAATGTTAGGTTTTTAAGGAAATTCTGTCAAAATTTGTAAAAGCCCCTGTGTTTGTTTTGCTATATATTAAGTTATAATCATCAAATTAATTGATTTTAATTGGTAAGAACCATAGGAGAGATAGGGCTACAAATTTATAGAAGGGACCAAGAGCAAATTATGTCTAAAACCCAAATACGGACTGCAAGGTGAGCTCTGTGGTTCACTGATTATGCCCTATTTTGGGTATGGTTGTAGTATTTTGACCACCAGTGGGTTTTCACCCATCAAATTGAGTGATTAAAAATTCTGGGTAAAATATACTTCTAGGGGAATAAGTTATCTGAAGGAAGTGCATGCAAATTGTAAGCCAAAAGTGCCCATAAAATTTGTCAAAGTGGAGCTATGTGCAGATTCTGTTCTGCCAATTTGAGTAATCTAGATATAAAATACAATAACTTGAGTTTTGGTGATCCAAATTGGGTGATTCAAATTGGAGAAGAAAAATAAGAACCATAGCTTCAAATGAGTGAAGAAACCATTTCCAATTTATTGAGTTAAGATCCCAGAAATCAAGGATAACAGTAGGTGATTCAGTGAGTTTGGAATCAAAAACATGTTATAACTTGTGTTAGGTGGTTGAGGGCCTTAAAGAAGGAATTTTAAATTGAAAATTTAAAGAGATTATATTGGATATATAAAGGTTTGATCTGGAGGTTTCATAAATTTTGAAGACCGTTTGAATAATTTTTGGGTCATAAAGTCTATAGAGTATTGTTGGAAAAAGGTTGGCCAAAATGAGTGTTTTTTTTTTGGGCTTTTTAGTGCTCAAGGGTAATTTGTTCATTTGGCTTTAAATGAATGTGTATGGTGAATTAAAATAGAGGTTATGATTAATGTGTAGTTGTGGTTTTCTTGACAAAGGCACGGGAGCGACGTCTACGAGTAGGCATGGGAGCGACGTCCACGAGCCTCGTAGAGACGCTTGACGGGGAGTGACGCGGATTCAAGGTAAGTGGTTCGCCACTTAAGATATTTTCCAATTTTATGTAAATGGTTGATGTTGGTACTTGAATATGGTAGTTAAGAAAAAAAATATTTGAAAGAGTTTTAGAAATTTCAAAAGCGAGTTAGATTTGTGCTTTTGACACTAGCTTTTGACACTAAGTAAATGCAATTTTAAAAACCCATGTATATTCCTTAAGATATAATGAGGTTTAGCGTTATGTGTCGACGCAATAAATTCCGTCCATAGTAGCTCACAATAAGGAAAAATTAGCACTACGCGACGATGCAGAAAATTCCGTCCGTAGTTGCTCGGTTCATAGAAGTATAAGGCGCTACGTTGCGATGCGGAACAATTCCGCGCGTAGTTGACTATTGTATAGTTTGGCACTACGTGGCGATCGGTAAATTCATTCGTAGTTGCCCGAGTTTCAGCACTACAGTACGATGCGGTAAATTCCGTGTGGTTGCTCAGTGATAAGCTTTAGCGCCCTACGTGCGATGCAGTAAATTCCGTAACGTAGTGGTTGAGATGACTTAGTAAGCTTCACGTTGGCGTTAGTTTTAAATCGCCCGTGATGGTTAAAATAATTAAAGGATATACATAGGGGGTTTATGAAGTATAAAACAAATGATAAATTGTCATGTTAGTGTATGTGATATATATCTTCGTTTGCACTAACTTGTTTGTTCATTTGTAGCTATATATATTCAACGTTAGCCGGGACGACAGGGCGTCATCATTTGTTGTCTATATAGGTGGGCGTTATGACCTATGATGTAAACTTTATGTATGGGATGGATATGTAATTGAACAATATATATTTAATTTTGAAATTTGTATATTTGTAAATATCTTTTGTAAAATACGCCATGGTTTAAAAAAAGCGGGTTGCGATGAAATTTGTTGGATTGATCCTTAACTTATATTTTGATGAGGACCCGAGGTCCTTATGATCATAATAGTGAATTTTGGAAAATATTGGGAGTTTATTTTTTTTACAGGTGATTTTTGTATTTCGGGCTTGACCACCGTGCAGTCGTTATGCTGCCGGATTTTCGTTAAATCTAAAGGTGTGATTTTTATAAAAAAGTGAAAAAATTTTTAACCCACGTTTTCCCAAGATGAACAGCAGTTTTAACGGCAGCTTCATGGTAACTTGTCGGTCGGCGAGCTTGGTACGGGGGTTCGTGGGTGCGATAGATTTCACGTCACTATGGGAAGAGTGCATCAAGTTAATTATCAGACGGGTTCTCGTTCGATTGAAGAAAGTTTTAAGAAAGTTTGAAATATTTCGCACAAATTGTGTGCTAGTTATGCTTTAAGGCATGAAGTTGTACGTGTACATCATTCTTCAGATTTCAAGAGTTATGTTTCATTGATTGCATAAGCTAAAGCATATGTTATAGTACTTGAATTCATCATATTATGAATATGCATTAAATTGTGAGTTACATATTGCATGGATTTATCATGCCAGATTATATTGAGTTAGTGGCTGAACTTGAAATTTTGATTTTGTTGTCTATATAGATAGTGTACTAGTACACATTTAGCTATGCAGCGTCGAGGTCGTCCGAGGGCGACGAGGCGGCATGAGGCACCACGCGGATAGAGCGGGTTGGCGGAATTACGTCGCGTGCGAGAGAAGTTCACACACCCACGGCCATCACGGTCGGTGCGGCAGGCCCTACCCAGGGACCTATTCGGGGCCGGATGGAACGAGATCAAACACGGATACTAGCAGTCCTTGACGACGAGTGCGGGATGACCATCGATTGGGCGCCAGTAAATTAAGTGTGGCCAGGTATGATGGTAGGAGACCCAGGAGGGCGTTATCTTGGATAGAGCCAAACGAGATTTTTCGGATGGGGTGTGCGGAGGGCGGGTCTCCTATTACGCCTTCCTGCCCAAAGATCGCGAGGGCCGGGTGGAGGCGCATCGGGAGCACACCCCGGAGGGGTGTCATATGGGCGGAGTTGAGAATTCTGAGAGATTTTTTCCTAAAAGCTATAAAGATGCCAAAGTTGAAGAGTTTTATAGATTGGGCCGGGAATCTCGATCCCAGTGCAGAAGTTTTGAGTTGATTCGCTAGTTCCTTTCTTAGCAGGAATGAACAGAAGATCAAGCAGTTTATAGCGGAGTCTTAACCTTTGCAATTAGGACCATAGTGTTATCGCACATCGCACGGATATGGGCGGTTGGTGGAGGGCGACCACCCGAGTAGGCGAGTGCACAGAGACCGCCACTGAAGTCAAAATCCTGGTGGTCGGAAGGGTGGGCCGGTGGCCCATCGGGGAGAGGCCAGTAAGATGCCTAAGAGTGGTCAGCGCCCAGCATGGTCCACACGAGTCGGCCCAGTCGAACCCAGGCGGTCGAGTTCACATTCGGTCATGGCCGGGGTCAGGCGCGAGTTAGGAGAGCGACCGGTGTCGCGATAGATGTGGCGATTACATTCCGGTGAGTACCTTGGGGCGGGGCCCCAGGTGTTTGAGATCTGCGACGGAGGGCGCTATGAGGTATCGAGTGCGATGGCGTCGAGTCGTCGGAGGTATTATATCTCTGGCTTTCGAGCGAGACAAGTGGGAGTCGTGGACCTGATAAAGGGGCCCCCGGTAGGAGGAGCTACTGGTTCATGGCGACCTAGTGGTGGGCGGTAGAAGCGCCACCCCCTAGAGGGCAGCCTAGTAGACCATCAGAGCATAAACGGTGGGCCTCAGTGTTGCCCGGAGTATCTGGTGACCCGGCCCAGGGCGGCCACGATGCTACCGAATGTGGTCACGGGTACCATTTCTTTGTTGTCTTGATGCTCATGTATTAGTGGACTCGGGAGCCACCCGTTCTTTTTTATTTCTCGGAGTTCATAGAGGAAGTCGGGATAGAGATGAAACCAACGAGTGTAGTATGGTAGTATCACTTCCACGGGTGATTACCATGATATTCACGAATAAGTCTATAGGGGAAGTAAAGTGACTATAGCAAGTCATGAGTTTGAGGCTAATCTAATAGTACTCGATATTCATGACTTTGACATCATTCTGGGCATGGATTGGTTAGCTAAACATCGCGCTACCGTCGATTACTATAGGAAAGAGGTCGATTTAGTCAGCACAGAGAGACGAAGTGATCTTTTGTGGAGAGAGGAAGATACTTTCTACAAGTTTAATCAGCGTAATACAAGCAAACAAGATGCTCCGTAAAGCATGCCAGGGGTACCTGGTGTATGCAATAGAATCTGCCAACAGTGAAATGCAGTTGGCAGAAGTCCCTGTGGTGAACGAGTTCTTTGATGTATTTCCCGAGGATCTACGGGGGTTGCAGCGGATAGAGATTGAATTCGAGATTGAACTGCGCTGGCCGCGAGCCCCATCTCTATAAGCGCCATCTTAGGATAGCTGTGAGAACTAAAGAATTGAAGGTGCAAATGGAAGGTGTTGATGAGGCTTCGTTAAAGGCGTACATCACCATGGGGAGCTCGGTGTTGTTTGTTAAGAAGAAAGATGGGAGCCTTCGTTTATGCATCGATTATAGGCTTGACTCCCGACAAAGTAACCATCCGGAATCAATATCCATTGCCAAGAATCGATGATCTATTTGATCAGCTACAAGGAGCTAAGGTCTTCTCGAAGATAGATCTACGATCAGGGTATCATCAGCTAAAGGTACGTAGGGAAGATGTTCCTAAGACAGCCTTCAAAACTAGATATGGGCATTATGAATTTTTGGTGATACTGCCGGCTGACAATGCTCAACCTTTATGGATTTGATGAATCGATCTTGGTTCTTATTTAGACAAGTTCGTTATAGTCTTCATCGATGATATCCTGGTATATTCAGAAGTAGTAAGAAGAGCATGCGAGCACACGAGGATAGTATTACGAGCTACGAGAGGAACATCGTCTCCCAATAAAGTTCATCAAGTGCAAATTTTTGGTTGATCGAGTAGCATTCTTAGGACATGTGGTATCCATGAAGTATTTCGGTAGACCCTCGAAAATAGAGCCATTATGGAGTGAAACCACCCACGAACGTAACTGAAGTCAGAAGTTTCTTAGGTTTTAGCAGTTACTATAGAAAGTTCGTAAGAAGGGTTCTCAAAGATAGCTACTCCGCTCTTGATTAACAAGGAAGAGAAGTTCATGCAGTCGAGAAGCACAATCGAAACGGTTTTGATGAGTTAAAGCAAGGCCCGACTCTTGCACGATTACTTACACTCCCTCGGGAAGTGAGGGGATTTGATGTATTGTGATGCCTCGAGGGCGAGGTTTGGGATTGTGTGTTGATGCAACATGATAGAGTGATAGCTTATGCTTCAAGGCAATTAAGAAGCATGAGTAGCTATCCGGTATACGATTTAGAGTTAGCGATTTGTAGTGTTCGCGTTGAGAATATGGCAACACTACCTCTATTGAGTACCTTACTTGAGAATCTTTGCCCGATCTGAGCACAACGGTATCTATTCTCGCAAAAAGATTTGAACATGAGACAAAGAAGGTGGATAGAACTCATCAAAGACTATGACTGCACCATTGAATACCACCTAGGCAAGGCAAATGTAGTAGCAGATGCGCTAAGCAGGAAGCCCTCTAGTTCCTAAGCTCGACAAAAGCGGAATGCTTGACAATGCTAGTGAGGCTGAGATCACATGGGGATCGAGTTTAGAGGCAGTCGAGTCGAATTGCTCTAGTACTTGACTTTCATGTTCGGCCAGTGTTAGTGGATAGGGTTAGAGACTTACAAGCTCAGGATCCGTATTTGATGAAATTAAGAAGCAAGATAGAATTTGGACAACGGTAGCCACCTTACAAGGTGATGGGACACTAGTGTTGGGCCGAAGATTATGTGTCCCGATGTGATAGAGTTGAAGAAAGAAATCATGGAAGAGGCACACTCCATCGGCATATACGTGCATCCGGGGAGTACTAAGATGTATGGGACTACGAGGGCCCTTCTTGGTGGAGAGGTATGAAGAGAGATAGCAGAGTTCGAGTATCCTAAGTGCCTAACTTGTCAACAAATTAAGATTGAACATCGAAACCTGCGGGTTTATACGACCTTTATCGATTCTGAGTGGAAATGGGAAGGATCGATGGATTCGTGACCAGGGACTTCGGAACCTGAGTGGACATGATGCTATTTGGGTTATTGTGGATAGATTGACGAAGTCGGCCCACTTCATTGCTACTAATAATACCTATTCCCTAGAAAGATATGTACGATTGTATGTAGATGAGATTGTGAGGCTACATGGCGCACCAGTGTCCATTGTATCGGACAGAGATCACGACACTTCTCGATTCTGGCCGAAGCTACAAGATGCTATGGGCACCAGATTACATTTGATCTTGCTTTCCACCTGAAGACCAGATGGCCGTCGAGAGAGAACCATTGAGACTCGAAGATATGTTGAGGCACGTGATGGAGTTTAGGGAAAGATTGGGATAATTACCTAGCATTGATAGAGTTTGCCTACAACAATAGTTATCAGTCTAGTATTGGTATGGCACCCTATGAGGCATTGTATGACAGAAAGTGTAGAACCCCAGTCTGCTGGGACGAAGTGGGGGAGAGAAGATTAATTGGCTTAGAGATTGTCCAAGATACAACCGAAAAATTAAATATGATACGAGAGCGGTTGAAGATAGCAAGAGATAGACAGAAAAGTTATGCGGACAACCGTCGTAGAGACTTGCAGTTTGAGATAGGTGACCAAGTCTTTTTAAAGATTTCACCTTGGAAAGGTGTGTTGAGATTTGGGAAACAAGGCAAGCTTAATCCGAGGTATATTGGACCTTATGAAATTGTGAGCAAGGTGGGGCCAGTAGCTTATAAGTTGAAGTTACCCCCAGAATTATCAAGGATTCATGATTCATTCCATGTATCGATGTTGAGGAAATATATCCCGGATCCTTCACAAGTATTGAGAGAGCAGCCATTGCAGTTAAAGGATAATTTGACTTATGAAGAGACACCGGTGCAGATTGTAGATCACAAGGAACAAGTGTTGAGGACTAAGGTGATTCCTTTGGTTAAAGTCTTATGGAAGAATCACGAGAGGGAGACCGCTACTTGGGAGCCAGAGGCTCAGATGCGCCGTCAGTACCCTCACTTATTTCCCACATGAGGTATTTTCCTTTCCTTTCTTTTGGAGTTTAGTTATTCATTTCGAGGACGAAATGTTCCTAAGGAGGGAGGATTTTGTAACACCGGAGTCTAGAGAGGTGTACGATCACATGTAAGCGTGAGGCGTATACGGCGCTAAGTACCATTATAATAGTTTTGGGAGTTGTTATTATGATAAAAATTAGGAACCGAAATTTAGGTACTAGTGCAAAGTGGAAGATGTTAAATTCAAAAAGGATATAAAGGGCATAATTTGAGAGAAGATAATATGCCAAAATAGAAAATAATACAAGTTGATATCAAATATTAAAGATGGAGGACCAAAATTTAATCAAAGTAGAATGGGCCATTATACACAAATATCAAGAGTTGATGTGCAAATATTAAAGAGATGAGGATTTAGTTGCAATTAATGAAAAGTTAATATTATAATAATGGGAAAAACAAAATCCAAAAGTCATTTGGTCTCCAAAGTTAGGGCTCACGTAGGAGAGGAGAAGGAGAGCAAGGAAAAGAAGAAAGAGCAAGGAAGAGAAGGAAGAAGAAGGAGGAGGAGAAGTCCAAAGATTAAGGTATGTTTGTCTTAGGATCATATGTATATTGGATTCTTAAGCTTTGGTATGGAGAATAGATGCTCCTTTGGTCTAGGTTGGGTGCAAAGATCACACAAACCTTTGAATT